>JAHWFO010008967.1:2027185-2103737 GCA_023313115.1 Rhysida immarginata
CGCGCGAATTGCAGTATACTCGCGCGAATTGCAGTATACTCGCGCGAGAAATGACTTTAGCGAACATATGAATGATCTTGCGAGAACCGAATCTGACAGAAATTTTTTAGCGTGTACAGTTCTTTTTAGCTTTCTTGTGAATGCGGCTTAATCAAATATTAAATTACTTTAAAGAATAAATATTTAAGTGTTGTGACTTCAGCTTGTTCAGACTAGCTTTGCATTTACGCGTGCTTTTTACATCTTATACTGTAAGCTTTAATAAAATATGCTAAGCTTTGTGTGGCTACTCAACTGGCATTGTGTGTGGGAGAAGTTTGAATAACTTATAGACGTTGTTCGACAGTGGGCACATCCAACGTTTGCAATATTTATTAATTTATAAAGCAATGAAAAAGTAGACATTTTTTTAAAGAAATATATCAAATTAAAGTGGGACATTCTTTTGTAGACACCCTATATTTAAATGATGTTTGGTTGTTTCTGATGATGAAAAAAAAAATTCCAGTTAAATATATAAATGTTGTGACACCTTACGTAATGTCCAATCATCGATTAAGACGCCACTGTTATGCTGATAAGAAATTTGAATAACCAAATTAGAACACCTCGAAGTCCAGTACAGTAAAATCTGCTGGAAAGCTGCAGAAAGGGGTTTACGAGGAACGTTGTTTATCGTGAAGTATTTGAAAATAATCGTAATGCCTTTATTTTTCCGGTTTAAAGTGGGTTTTAACTCTCACCAAGATCTCTTCTACTACAAGTCCAGCAAAATAGCGCCAGAGGAATAGTAAAATTTGTTTTGACTAGCAGGACAGCGCTGAAAACAGTAACTGAGGTGATGGAAATGCTTTTCTATGGTGGCTGAATGAAAAATTGGCTATTATTTAATCAATTCTGGTCCACGAAGCTTGACACGATGGACGAGGGTATTGCTACAACCCAGAGTGTAGGTTGAAATCAGACGATAAGCGATCTTTTCAAACCGCCCATCCTTGAAATGCGTGCTCTTTGGGAAAGAAAAATCTCCCGCATCCTAACAATAATAATTACGAATGTCCGTAACCATCATAGATAAGAAATAAGATAGAGAAAGCATTCAGATGCCAGCATCGAGGCGAAATAGCCACCTGTGATTTGGGGATGGATGAGAGTAAAGCGACACTGTTTACAATACCAATTGTAGTTTAGTATTTTCAGGAATATAATTTTCTATTAGAGGAACTATTGTTGCGAGGAGTGGAAAAAGAGATAGCAAGTGGAATTGCGACTTAAAAGGGGAGATGGGAGGGATTGCGACTATCAAGGCATCCCTTTGCCCAGCATTCCTGGGAAAGTCTACGCTTAACAGTAAGTGTCTCTAAAGGAGAACTCCGGAAATAGTAGACTTCAAACTATGGAGAGAGCAGTGTGGTTTCCGAAGCGCAACGGATCACATCTTTGCTCTAAGGCAAATCTTCGAGAAATCCTGGGAGTATACAAAAGATGCGGAACACGAAAAAAGCTTTTTCGGGAGAAGCTCTGGTGATGTTGCAAAAATATGGAGTGGATGGGCAATTACTGGTTTCTATCATGTCTCTGTATGAAAGCTTTGAGATGTGCGTCTGGATAAATGGCATTAAGTCAAGACCGTTCACCGTGGATGTTGTACTCTCGCCCGTCTTGTTAATTATCTTTATAGACTAGTTAGACAGGGGCAGCCGAAGCGATGAGCATGTCGGCGTGGATCAGATCTCTGCCTGTTTCTTGCAGGAGCTCTTAATCGTTTTAATTATCGTCTATTTTCTGCTTGATGGGTGGCTGCTTGGTGGAGAGGTTGCTCGTTGCTGACGAACTTGTCCTCTTTGGGTCTTCTTGCAGTAACCTTCAGCATGCACGAGATCGGTTTGCAGTCAAGCGTGAAGAGGTTGGGATAAAAATCAGTTTGGCTATAACTGAGGTTCTGTTTTTACAAAACGGCCTCTTCAGTGCGCTCTCCATGTAAGGGAAAAGATTAAGTATCTCGGGACTGCATTCACGAGTGATGGGCGGCAGGAAAAAATTGGATCCTGGATCACTGTAGCGATCCGTGGTTACGAAACGTGAGCCACACTTTTACCTTTTTTTATTTTTTTTTATTTTTTACTTTAGAAGTGCACTTTTTAAAGTAAAAGTGTTCGCTTAAGAAGTTTTTTAATGTTTTTCATTTTATACTTTTTAGTCTTTATATATTAAAAAAAAACAAAACATACGTTTAACTTACATAATAACTAACAAATTTCAATGGTCTAGATGATGAAGAAGTGGGTGAAAATTTGACCCAATCTGACAAACAAACGTGAAGTTAAGTAAAAGTGTATAACAAAATAAATTTTAAAAAAATGTATTAAAAAGTATGATGATAGCTTTTTCTTTGAGGAAAAATTCATTTTAATGTTTAGCGTTGAAACGAAAATAATTGTTGCTTTACAGTACGACATGGTTAGATATAAATAACCAATCCCTTTCGGCTTTTATTCCCGCTTTCTTCGGGCTTTACAGGAAGAGAAAGATTTTTGTAAACCCGGAAGAAGGCGGAAGTAAACACAGAAAGCTGTTAGTTAATTTTGTCTACAGTATGTCGTATTGAAACGCATCAATTCTTTTCGTTCAAAGCACAGTACAATGACAAACTACATTAATGAAGTGAGTGTTTAGCTATTTAATTTAATCCACTTGTGGCCCACCTTCAATTCTAAGAAAAAATTATAATTTATATATAGCTTAAATGGCTAGTTGATAAACTCCTGCTTATTATTTATATAAAATCAGCGACGGTGAACTATGTCACAACAAAGAAAAAATCTAACAATGGTTATCTAACAATGGGTTATTTCCCGATTATACTATCGGGTGGGTTCGCTTCTTGTAATTAATAAAAAAAAACAGTAATAAGCACTTGAAAATTCTTCAATTTTATTTATTTATTTATTTATTTATTTATTTATTTATTTATTTATTTTATTTCTTTTTTTTTTTTTACAAAATTCAAACAGGTATGTGACCACGTAACTCGGAAAATAATAGTTGGATTTCGGTCAAATTTTAACGGTATACTCTATTATGTAACCCGAGTTAATAAATCTATGCGGGAATTTTGTTTCCCAAACAGCATGCATTTCAGGATTGGGCTTTGAAATAAGACACTTATTCTGTTTTGTTTTTTTTGTATCCATTTACGTTCTTTGCCTACACTCTGGGACGCAGCAATATCTTCCCGTCGTGTCAAGCCTCGATGACTAAAATTGATTAACCCTTCCAGTCTCTGTGTCCATTACAAGGAGCATATATAATTTTTATGTATATCGCTCTAAAATTCATGTGCAAGTATTTTTACATATTTGTATTATTTCTAGGTTTTCTATTTGTTTATTACATTTTAAAAATATTTTTTTAAGACACCCATCTCCATTGTTATGGACGTTAGTGGGTGACATATAGTCAAGAATCGCAATTTTAAAATATTGTAATTTTATCATTAGCACATGTTATTTAGCAGTTTTCAAGCAAGGAAAAAAAATTCTGCGATTAAAAGAAAAAAAAATGGGTATGAAAGGGATACATAATAGCTAATTTTTCACTCAGACACCATAGAAAAAGCATGGTTCATCATCTCAGTTACTGTTTTCGGTGTGAATTTTAAAGGTGCCAAACTTTAAGCACTGATTGCTAGACTTGTAATATAAGAGCTTTTGCTCTAACATATCTATATAATTGTTACTCATTTTTTTTTAAATCTCTACAAGAAAATGAACTTCCCATCAAAACTTGTTGAAATGAATATATGCCCAGCATAAATAAGGGAAAATTTTATATATAAAATGCACTGTGAGGTCATGAAACATAACATTGCTGCTTGTGGGCTTCTCTTGTTAAGAATCTACTCTTTCTGCAGGCTAGCTTATGACATTCATTCGCCCAATATTTACAACAACAAAAAGATATTCTATCACTCAAAACCCTAAGGGTGCCATTTAAAATTCCAATGAATCTTTCACAGAATGAGTGGAGGCGTTCCAAAAACTGACCAGGAGTGAAAAAAATTAGGATTCATGGAATAGAAGATTCTAAATGAGCATTCGCATGCAAATATTCTGACACTCACAAGACTGACTAGAATAGCTCTAATGAATAGCAAAGACAAAGTCGAGCAGCGGCAGGCAAGGTATGAATTGGAGACCTATATATTAAAAAATAGTTGTTTCTAACAGATTTCAGAGGATACCTTAATCGGTTCAAATAACTTGTGGGTCCTTCCCCACGATTCAAATCCATCCTGTAAGCAGACATTTTTTCCGGATGGAAATAACTTGCAAATCAGTTTTTAAAAGCTTAATTTCAATAATTCTTCAAATAAGAATTCTGCATTTAAGGGCATTCTTATTAATGGATTAAGTTCTTAATAAATGCATCTGAAAACAAACAGTTCTTTAGAAGTTATTTTCTAAATATAATAGGTTGTGTTTAAATCTAGCTAATATAAATAGTTTCAAGAAGACACTCATATTCGCGTTAATAAAATTTTCTTATTATATTTTCACTATCCAAATTCTATTTTGTCAAATCCACTTTGCATTTATTTCCATGCAATTCAGGCATCGACCTTAAAACAAAGTTATGAAACCATTTGCTTTACATAAAGTCAAGTGCTCATAAACAAAGTAATTCCTTCTTTATTTCATAAGTGGCGGCAAAACCAAGTAGTTGCGAGACTCGGAAGAGGGTCCTAATTAATAAGCTAATACTATTTCCTTTGAATCGGCAAAAGGAATTCAGAAGAGCCTAGAATTTTTCAATGGCAAAGTTTACTTAAATTCATCACTGCTAATTAAAAAAGCAAAGTGCTCCACATCTACTCAAGGATTCAAAATATTTTTAGCTTTTTCCGCTCACCTGCTTTTGGTTTGAGGCGGTCTCCAGGACACGCTTAAGATGCCTTAGCGAGTATGTCATTCAGTTCAGAAATCACTTCTAATTTTCGCGCTTTTCTTGTTCAAAGTGGATTTCAGAAATACCGAAACGCCTTAATGAGATTAGCATCATATGAAGCAAACGCTGAGCGAATCAAAGGGGAACTCGCGTGGGCGAGAGAAAGAGAAACTTCTTAATGAGAAATGGTTGATCCAAAGAAAGGAGCGAATTTCTTCAAAGTAATACGAGATACGTTTCGTGAAGAATGTACTTTTGGCAATTGCTTTCTTCGAGAAACAGTGAAAATCTCAGAAAACGAGAATACCCATTGAGTCGATCAGTATCTTATTTCTCTTTGTTTTTGTTTGCTTGCCATCCGTGTCGCTCTCCTGAAAAGCAACCTTTCCAGAACGACTACCATGTCTTCAACTTGATAAGAAAATGTTGTTCAAACGAAGACGATTTCAAAAGAGCAGAACGGAAGAAAAATTACTCGCGTACACAGTCAATATCTTGTCGATCAAATAAAGGGTATGTTCTTTACTCAACCGCCTACGACCAGAGTGTTGTGAACGCGTAAAACAAAAAAAAGGAAGGAATTCGATCTCTAAAGCTCTTCTTTCCTCCTGCCCTTGTTTTCTAATTAACTTATGAATAAAAAATTTGCTGTTCCCCTCCAAACTCAAAACCTGTCCCCAGTTCAACCTTTTCTAAAACCAATACGATCGTTGATCTAGAAATAAAAACAAACATCAGATTTCTTCCCCTTTACCCCATTCTTCAAACGACCTTCTTTATTATCTCTTTTCTATTCTGGTTCGCTTTAAAGATAGTTTCTCCCTTGTTTCACAATTACGTAGACAGGCCTTTCTGTTAAGGATCATTGGGGAGACAGCGCTAGAAATCTTAATATCCGCTAAAAAAAAAGACGTTCTTTTAAAATAATGCTTTTGTAATTGATAAGTTAATATCCGATACGATAGACTATATTGTGATTTAAGCTTTACAATTGCAAACATAATTCTAATAAAATCTGCATAATTATTTAAGTCTTAGCAGAGCCCGTCCTTCGCTTATACGAATTAGGCAGAAGCCTAACGCACCAAAATTTTGTAAAGAATAATTCATAAAATGTTCGGTGAGGGTTTTTATCGTACGCCATACATCAGCTGTTCAAATTAATAATGAAAAATAGGAAAGAAAATTTTGTGTCTAATGGTTAGTGTTTATCTTTAAAGATTTCGTTTAGGGCGCCAAAATGCCTTGCTTATAGCAAGTTAATTTATCAACCTACTAATTATTATAAATTAATTTCTAATGTGATTTCATCACTATTAACCAAACCATGAAAAAATGAAAAATCCCGACCGTCGAACCAAGTACATTAATTTGATCTGCCACCTATTGAAGTCAGCAAAAAGAGGACATATTGGTAGCGTCAATTGCTAGTGTCCTCGATGGGTCAATTGGTTAGATTATGACTGTTAGTGGTTTGTTTTTTTTATTTTTAATTTTAATTGGCTATGTTTCTTTCAATTTTTATAATGATTTTTGTGAATGCGGCTTTACATACGGTAGAAATATTTCCCTCTTTAAAATCCTACAATAATAGAGGCTATCTTTTGTCTTGTCGTTTAGGCGAAAATTTATTATTTAAACTCCTCAGGCATTACTAATACATTAGACTCTGAGGCTGAACGTTATGATAATGAACCGCCTTTAATATGAAATCTTCAACTTAATCGGCAGCCTATTTACTTTATATTCACTACTATACGACAATGTTGCAATTTTAGTGTTAGTTATATTTTAACATCAATTAATTTGGTCGCTTTTCAATCAGAAACTTCACTATTTTTCTTAAGTCTTGCCAAAGCTCATTTGCTCCCCTCGTTATTTTAGAACATAAAACGAACGATCTTAAATATCCATCAAAACTTCAACTTGTAAAATTAATAGCAAATTTTATCCTACCGGTTGCAGTTACGCGCATCTTTGAAAATCGTTCAAAATTGAGCGAAATGAAAAAAAAAATCCCTTCTAATAGCTACAGTCTTATTTAAGTATTTCCTAAGGGTAAGCATTAAGGCAATCATCAATTTCACACACATCGATTCGAAGGGATCTAAAATGATCCTGAAGAAATTCTCGCAATTGCTTCGTTTTCTCCGTTCCCATATAAATATTATGAACTTCAAGTTTCGGCCCATTTAATTTCATTGATTTTTTAAAGCACAGCGATAAGTAAAAACTTTTAGTGAGAATATTCTTCTCGAAGAATCCTAAAGAGCCAGAAATCTATAAAATAATTTAGCTTACTTGTGAATTTTAAAAATTATTTCCTATTCTTACTTTAATTTAGAACGTTTCTTTAACTGAGTTAATTATGAGCGTATTCGGAAAGTAATAAAAAATAAAAACAAAACTACTATATATATTTTCAAAATTTTTTCTTTACCAGATTCTGTATATCTTTACCTGATGCTTGGAGGATCAGCTCCAGTTTAATTTCTTTATTTATTATTGCGTTCATCAAAGATTCGTATGGTTTGATAGGAGAAATTTTCTATCTGTGAGCCGGGTGCCCGCCTCCCATTGGGCTTTTCACCTTAACAACTTGGTTGTCTTTAAGCCACATAGTGACAGCTTGGCTGTACGGGTGTGTGCGGTAGCCCACTTGATAGAGGCGTCGAGCAGATGACACTCGAGATTCCTGGTTCGAATCCAGATCGCAGAATTTTTCCTTCCATTTTTCAATTAATATCTTTCCCTGATGCTTGGAGGATAAACTCTAGTTTATTTTCTTTATTTATTACCTTTAACTATTTTTCCAAATAGCTTCCAAGTTTACTTAAATACTTGTCATAGCGCTTAATGAACTTCTGCATACTCATTTCATAGAAGTCTGCCATCGGCGAGGAAAGCCACGCAATTTTCACCTCTTCATCGTCTCTGAGATGCAGGCTGCCGACGAACTCTTTTAGATACCGGAACAGGTGGCAGTCACTGGACGCGAGGTCTGGACTGTTAGGCAGGTGGTCAAGTTGTTCCCAACCAAAAGATCTGATTAGTTAGAAACAACTTGACCACACAACTTACAGTCGGGATCCAGTGACTACCAACTATTCTGGGATCTAAAGGAGTTCCTCTGTAGCCTGCGTTTCAGCGATGATGATGAAGTGAAAACTGCTTGACTTTCCTCACCGGCGCCAGATTTCTATGAAGTGAGCATGCAGAAGCTCATTGAGCATTATGACAGTTGTTTAAATAAACTTGGAAATTTTGTGCAAAAATAGTTAAAGGTATATAGAATCTAGTAAAGAAAAAATTTTGACAATATATATATAGTATAGTAGTTTGTTTTTGACACTATATAGAGTATAGTTTTTTGAGGGACTCTTTCTCGCCCATTTTCTCAAAATCTTTCAAGGGGAAGGGTGTGATTAAAAGTTGTTTTAGATTAATGTTGTGTTGCTCCAACGGTTGGCAATTGAAAATTTTTCTTTATCTTTAATAGTTTTCGAGTTAGCAAATGGATGAACTTAAAATTTGGGGGTCAAAGTCAAATTTGAGTGCGGCAATGCATTCCCCACCCCCCAATTACCTATAAACCACACTCTTCAGATCTCGCCTACCTGGCACCTTTGAGATATCTGCCATGTTACCAGACTTTTTGGACACCCTGTATATCATGTTACCTTAGCCCATGTGACAGTATAAGCAGAGTTTAATTGTTAGCACCAAATAATGGTAAACATATTTAGGAATTAAAAACTTATTGATTATGATTGAACTTTTAAGATTGCATTATTACAGGGTGTCCCGGGAGGAAAGGTCAATGTGTTGCGTGAGTATAGAATGAGTTATTGTAAATCAGAAAGTTTATACAAACATAGCGTCTTTTATTAATGGTTTATGAGATACAGCTATTGGTTAGATATTGAATAATTTAAAGTAAATACAGTAATTTAACTGTGGCGCTTCATGTTGATTTCATTATTCATAGTAGTTGGCCACCAAGATCACCCAAGCTAACTCTCTTGGATTTCTGCTTGTGGAGTTGGTTAAAGTGTGAGTCAGTGACTACAGTCAATACACGAGACGAGCTTACTGCGCGTAAAATAGATGTTGTGGACTAAATAAGAACGTGAAGAAACCTTCAGGCGCGCAACTCGCCACGTTCTCACCAGAATTGAAAAATGCATCGAAGTACGTGGCGCAATATTCGAAACATTTGTTATGATAAATTTATTAGAATGTTAATGCAATAAAATAAAAAACAAATAGAAGCTTCATAATTTTAATTTCAAACAGCTGTATCTTAGAAACCATTAATAAAAGTCTAGATGTTTATATAAACTTTTTGACTTATAATAACTCATTCTGCACCTACACAAAATAGATCTTTCCTCTCGGAACATACATATGTAACGGCTATATATTTAAGTTTTCACATAGAGTTTAAAGTTAAATTAATGAATTGGTATTTTCTATAAATTTTCAATCACCTTATTTTTATCGTCGCAACAATAAAAAAATAAAATGTTGAATACAATTAATAACACGTCTGCCGGCACAAAGAATCTAATTAGAAGTTTATTAGTTTATAACATTGATTCTTATTTCTAATTTATGGCTAAGAAAAATTAATCAACATTGAAAGAATAATTTATTGGTCTGGGGCATCCGAAAGTCTTTCTTATCGCTAGGAAGCGATGGGCGAAATAAAATCGAAACGGTTCGTTGTCGTTAAGGAGTTTTTAATCTGGAGGGAAAAGACCGAGGAGCTTCTCTATGGGAACTTGCAGCAAGTAAAACTGTAATTAAGTTCCTTCACCCGAAAGAGAAACACGAAAACAAGCTGGCCTCGTCGTCCTTCATAGAGAACACGAGAGAAATCACTCCTCAACGAAGTTAATGGATACAAGGGGAAAAAGTGGGATGTGGAGATGAGAATGCCATTAAAACGGACTTTATATAAACAGTTTTAATGCAATTTTGTACAAATTTTGAAATAAAGTTAAGGAAGTTTAATTTGTTTCGCTGCTCTTACACAGATACATAAAAGAAACAATTAGTAAAAACGAAATTAATCATATATAATCATAATTGCGTCATTTATTTGCGAAATATTTATTAATATTCTTCACAAATTTGCCGCTTCGTTCCATACAGTATAAACACTGCAGGAAGCACTCAAACGATTGTTTAATGAATAACAAATATTTGTCGACATACAAACAGCTCAATTCTCATATTGCAATGAAATGCAAAAATTGTAATTATTTTAAGCCATAAAAATGAAATTTATAAAGAGACTTGAAATAACACTTTGTAAAGATCAATTTTAGAAGAGATCTTTTTCAATTTTCTCAACCGCCTGTCTCAATTTTTTGTCAATCAATTTTAAAGAGACCTAAAGTGATAATAAACAGAATAAACCTACCTATATGCCATTTAAGTATGTTAATATTATTTAGAACAAATAGATAATTATTTGTCAAAAATAACGAGAATACAAAAGACAGAAAAGGACGGACATAAAGCTGTTAAAAAAAATCAATATCAAAAACTTATGTACATTAATGGAAGTAGACCTCAGTTTATTATTCTAACATCAACGGTGATTATTCCTGTAATCACCCGGCTATTTTAATATAGATTTTCAATTGTTATGGCATTTTGTATCATATGTTCTTGGATAAATTCTTCCTTTACTTTACCTCACGAGTATAAAAAATAGCAAAATGTTAACTCGTAACAGCGCTTATATCATCAAATCATGTATAATGCAGTTTCTTATAGTTTTACGTTATGCAAGTTCCACTTTCCTACAGTTAAGCAATATCATTATGGCAACTAAGAGTTTAGCAATGAAAAGAATGACCTCGAGGAAACTTCATAGTATAACCATAGCGTATAGAAGCGATGTAACTATTAAAATCCATTCCATTGTTGAACCGCTCCTCCTGCAATAGATCTCTTGATCATGACATTGGCTAAGTTCTTCAGCGAATTAGCGGTTGCCTTACCGTCGTTGCACAGATCTTTTATTTATTAAAATGATTATACGCTGAAGAAATTAATACTTATCAATAAATAATTTTTAAATAATTTTTAAATTTAATCTTTAACAAGAAAAAAGTCTTACAAATAAATAAAATTGGTTTATCAATAACTGACGTAATTCCTATCGAGGATAAATCAAAATTTAGGCTTATAAATAATCTTTTATTTATTATTTATATTTCCTGCTTTGTTCAACACGTGCTCAAGCAACATGTCAAACAAGAAAGTATGATTCTTCTGAGGAAAATTAATTTCTCATTAATTGTTGAAAAAGGACCCTTTTAAGGGCCATCAATTTAACAGTAACTTAACTTTACCTCTGTACGAAGTTCATTTGGTTGTACTCCAGCTTGTTTCTTTGGTAACACAGTGATTGACAGCTCTCATGATTCGCTTGTTGGAATATAGTAAGCACGCGTGCATTTTCTTAATGAGATGCATAATCTATGAAACGAGAAAACTTGGGCGTGTTCGATCAAATTTTCGCCTTCGATCGCTAAATATTGTCCAACAATTTTTGACAATCGAAATTTGGCACACTTCGTTTTTCTTTTGTTGGACAAACTGTACGCATCTTGAAATTTTTTAGATGCAATATCAACCAACAGACAACGTAATGCAATTATTAAAATAAACAGTTAAAGAAAAAAGGCAGGCCTGCGGACTCAAAATTCACATAACCATAGTAGTCTGAGCAATAATCCAACTTTCATTTTTTCTTTATCTTGGATTTTAAGAATTCAGTATTTTCCCAAATCTTTCCAAAGTTTTTATTCGATCTTTTTTTAAATTTCAGTCAAAACAAGAAAATGCACCGAAAACAATTTGATTTAGGTTTTCTAAAATCGCTTTGAAATTTCTGTAATTCAAAACTATTCCATTCCATTCAGTTTTTAATTTTCGCTTTTCCCCTCAGGGAAGGAAAATCATTATTTTCCGAATGGTTTCAAATTCAGAGATACAAAATAAGTTTATTTCAATTTTTTCTTTTTCAGTTTGCTTTCTCATCTGCTATAATCTTTCACTGATGAAAGAATTTCAAAAATGAAGCTGAATGTTATAGGAAAAGAATTGAAAAGGCCGTATTGAACTTTTGAATGTTATTCATGTCTATTTTTATTCAAAGCAGGTTCTTTACATCTTCAAAGAAAAGTAATACCCTGTAGCCTGTAGTAGCGTTTTCCACGAAATGATATAAGAAAAAATTTAAAAAACGTTAAAAAAAAAAAAGAAACTTTCAACCATTATGCAAAGGCTTTATCTCACAGGTATTATTAAAATTCAATTTAATTCTGACTTACTTTAATTTGAAACAAGCCTTTATATAAAATCATGCTTGTCGTACTTTCAAATATTAGTAGTTAAATTTAAGCACTCAAAGAGTTTAATGTTATCTAATACGAATGTAGATCACGGACATTTTCCATTAAACCATCGAAAGAAATTGGAAATGTCGTTCACGTTGAGAAGAAATTTCATCTAAACTAAATAGATCACTTTCTGCTTTCCCTGTAAGGAATTTTAAGTTACAATATATAATTGCGTATCCAGATTCAGCGTCAGTTACATATGGAATCTCTCGAGAAAGTCTCATTTCAATTTTTGAATTTAGTTCTTTAAAATTAAAGGATTGAAAAAATAAATAAATTCAAAATATATGAATTGAATAAATAATTTACTTTACTACTGATTAAAGTTACTGAAGGTATTAATTAAAACTACAGCATTATAATGAATATATGAGGCGAAGTTTAAACTCTTGAAATTTCCCCCAATAATGCTTGAAAATTTTATGGGAAATAAAAAAAATTACGGCAATATCGCAATATTTTTATTTAGGAAAAGAATAAAAAATACCTTGAAGAAACTTTAGGAAAAGAATTCGCATTCGTGTACTTTTTATTATTACTTTTCAAAATCAACTTTTTTATTACCAATTATATAATAATTTGAATATATCAATTTACATTTCAGGAAATATCTGTTAGAGTAGAAATTCTATAGGTTTCTTACACTAGGCTGCAAAATAATTGTTACATTATTCTTACTTCCGCTTCATCATTAAATAAAATTTGAAAATTATTCCTTCCGAAGTGATTTTAAAGAATTACCAGGAATGAAAACAAAGCGCTTTAATGATATTATGAAGCTATTGTATGCTAAGAAAAACATTTCCTACAAATTAATAAAAGCAAATTAAGGTATGGATTGCACAGATAAATAGTCCCTTGAAACACGGATTTTACTCTTAGCATTAATGTGCGGCAGGAAAACCAGATTTAAGCGATGAATTTTTATAGAATAAAATAATAAAAAAGCTACAGCCTCTAACAAGATGACCCAAATTAAGTATTCATACCAAACGAATCTCTTTGTTTTATGATTTTTCTGGTGTTTCATTGGTCTCTTCATTTATGGTTGAATTTCATACAATTTTCATGGTAAGAAATAAATAATACAATGCTAAACTTAATTCCTGGTGTAATCCTGAATACCAGTGCACTAACTTTGGAAGTTAGTGCTTGTTCTTCACCAAACTTCTTATGATCCTCTTAATGGTAATTCATATTAAACCAAAGTAACAGATTTACGAATACTTATTTTAAGTACTATTGTACTAATGTCAAAGCTTCATTATGAAGAAACATTGTATTTGTCAAATATATGACAATAATCTAGTTTTCATGCAGAGATAATTATCTTTATATAAATACGTTTCACTGGAAAAGTATTTATGCGGTATCTAATATAGCTTACTGTTCATCTCATTATGAACTTGATAAACATCCAAAACGTTAAAAAGGAATAAAAATATTTTAATTTTATTTTACTCAATTAAAACATTGAACTCGTTTTTAATAATTTTCTATGCTTGCTGTTTCATGTGATTATGCGACATATAAGGTTGCTATTGCAGGGAGGGGGGGGGGCGAGATAACATTCTCGAATAATCCATGAAAATACTTTCAGCGTCTAAACCACCTATTAACAATTCAAGTGTTTGAACAATTCAAGTGTTTATATTTGCATAAGAATGAAATTTTGGCTGAGAAGCTCTAAGATAAAAATAAACAGACACGTAAAATAAATGAAAGCATAAATAATAAAGTCGTGATTCACTAATTTAGAATTTAATACAAAAGCATACATGGTTATAATTTAGTATAATCATAAGGCCTGCTTCTTAAAAGAAGGTAAAACTGAAAGGTACGCGCTATGTAAACACTTAAGATGTTTCAAATCACTTTAAAACTTGAGTTCTTTTAGCAGTTTAGAATAAATCTCTGATTTTAATGAGTTGTTAATAAGTCTGTAATTTCGTTTCCCGTAACGAGAAGTTAAAGTTAAGTTACGTAGGGCAAATTAAGAAAGTAAAAGTAAGAAGGAAGGAGAGTTAAAATAAATTCTTATGGAGCCCACTTTCTAACTATTACTGAGCAAAAAAAAAGTTAAGTGAGTGCAACTAGATATTGTTTTGCTAAAATTATAATTTGAAAGTTTTAAATGTTCATACATAAAATTTAAACCAATTAATTAATCGTTAAGTATCTCTCTTTCTTAGTATACATGCCTGTCAAATATTAGTCCCCCCCCCCCCCCCCACCAAGTTGATTTAGATTTTAATATGTTCACGGCTTCAGTTCTCAGCTAATTCCATTGTTTGCATAGTTTATTAATTAGTACTTAAAATAATTACAATATTTATAGGAGTAAAAAGTATTCTACTGTTTTATTCAGTTCTTTCAATTCCGAAGTGAAATAGAAGATGAGGTCTGAGAGGATCTTTCTTTTAATCCTCTATAATTAGGAAAATAAATAATTTAAGAAGTTATGTTGGAATAGAGGAGTGAGGAGGGGGGATTTGGAAGATGAGATAAAGATGTGGGGTGAGGAAAAGGCCAATCAGCTGGCTCACCTGTTGCTCTGATGGGTTCAGGCTCCTAACGGTTTCGAAGTCGACATCGTAATAGTTTCGATACAAGTCTCTTGACTGGAAAGGTCGCACCGAATGCACCGCACAGAAAATTGGCAGGAGGACGAGGACAAGCACGACGAGCATGGCAGCTATGCGAATCGAGACAGAGCAAACAGCCATCGAGAAACGGGGTGGGTTGGATCCGTTGGATGCCGTCGACAATGATCGAATGAAACAGACTAGCCGGTACGAGCCTTCTTTGCCACCCTCGCGCCATTATAAGCATGCGCAGCTTGACGTCACCTATACTTGGGAAAGAAATTTTTATTTAATTTACAGAAAAAAAAAGAAAAAAGAAATTGAAGTTCCTGGTTTGAATCCAGGCTGTGGAAATTTCTTTCCTTTCAGGAAAAAAAAGCTACAATTAAAGGAAAAAGTACTTTGAAAAAAAAATCGCCATAAGGAAAATAAAATGAGTGCTACTCCATATTAACTCACGTTCCAGTTAAATATTTGAAGATTAATTAATTGACATATTTGGTATTTCAATAGTGAAAAATAACAAATAAAACGTCAAAAGAATAACAAATTGATATATTTGGTAAAAATATCTTTAATAGAGATTTTTCTTCTTCTTCATATTTTGAGGAAGAAACAAAACATAAAACCCAAAAACTTTATAGAAATCATGCGTCGAAAATGTTTGGAATCGTAAAATGAAACAAGCAAAGTAATGTATGACGAATAGTTTTATTTCCCGTCCAGAAGAAAAAAAATAAACAGGTCACCAACATTGATAAGAAAATTAACATTAGAAATCTATTAAGTTGTGATAATCACGGTGTAGAAAAGGGAAGAAAAAAAAATTCGCGATTTGAACTCGAACCAGAAACCACGAAAATTGCTGTTGCTGCTCTAACCTTTTGAGCTTCACCAATTACCTCTGTCAACTTCTTTAATATTAGGTTATGCTTAATCTGCTTTCTCTCCTTCCTCACAGGGAGACGAAAAAATTTAAAGTAATATTTCTAAAGTCAAATGGCGGTAACGGTTATACTGTTGCGGTGCTGGTTAGAAATTTTATTGTTGCAATGGATGTGGGGAAGATCTTTTGATTAATTTGTTTTTACCAGGTATCTAAATATTAAACCGGAATTTTTGTATAGAAAATACACCTTATTGTATGAAAATGATAAAAAGTATTTTATTCGAAGTATTGCCCATCGCTGGCTATAAATTTTCACCAGCTGTCTGACAATTTGTGGATGCCACGCCCAAAAAAACTGTTGCTCTTTTAAGGCGAACGAGTTTTCGAGCCATTTTCGTACAGTTTCTTAAGAAGTGAAGCGCTGCTCAGCAATTGCATGTCCCATCGATGCAAATCAGTAGTAATCGGATGGATCCAAGTCTGGTGAGTAAGCCGCATGCGAAAGTATTTCCCAACTAAACGCCTCAATCGTTTCCTTGACCAGTTTTGCTGTGTGTGATGGTGCATTATCATGAAGCAAAATCACTTTGTGTTGCCTTTTTTGATATTCTGGTCGTTTTTCACGCAAAGCTTGATTCAAATCGATCATTTGTTGTCGGTAGCGTTCAGTATTAACGGTTTCGTCAGGTTTCAGCAGCTCATAATAGATCACACCCTTCTAATCCCGCCAAACACAGGACATCGTTTCTCACGTCAAAATCACCACTTTTGAATTTTTTAAACCACTCAAAGCACTGTGATTTACCAAGAGCATGCTCACCGTAAGCTTCGACAAGTATTCGATGCGATTCTACGGCATTTTCTTCAAATGGTAACAGAAAATCAATGCTGTCCGCAAATCGTAGTTACCATGCACAAAATTCGACATGTTCAACGCTATTACAAGCTATGCTGTTGTATGAAACTTATATTGTTGTGAGTTGAAGATCTTTGTCAGATGTCAGAGTAAGAAAATGGCCCCCAAGACGTGGTTTGACGGTAACTACATTGAGAGCTAGGGCCATATATGGGCAAATTCCGGTTTCATATTTACAGACCTAGTATTTAAATGATAAGTTTCCCACATGGCGATGGCTGCGAAGCTTCACTGCAGAGCTTGTTGGGAAAACGAACTTTTTCCCACCCTGAGTTATTAAAATGAGCGCTCAGTCTCTTTTAGGTTGATCGCTCACGATACTGCTGACCAGGAAAAAAAAGATCGTTCAGCGATTTACAAGGAACGAGGAAAGCAAGAGCGCATAGCTACTGCAAATGCATTCAGTATTTATTGTTCTCTTATTAGGAGCTTTGGCATAAAAGCTACTTATAAGAATGCGCCCTTGGTCTGTACGTTTATCCGGCCGTCCGTCCGCCGTTTGCACGATAACTTGAAAACGGATTAACTTTTTCAAGTTCTGTTTTCAAAAATATGACCATCAAAGTCTTTCCTCGGCCGTATCAACTTTTCAGAATTTTTCGTGGACCCCTTCAAGTCGAATGCACGTGCTAAAACAGTGAGTGTAAAGAATTCAAAGATACTGGCATGTCATATAACAATCGATTTTTCAAGAAGGAATATATTGTTACCTTCTGTTCATCTTTTAAGCATTATTGACATCGGCGCGCGCACGTGAAATCGCTTTGTCGACACACGATTGCTCAAATGCTCATAATCTATAAGCTTATTAAGTAGCGGAAAAATGGAGCTACTTATTGGTTTTATTTAACACACGATTTGAATCACCCTTCATCATTTCTAAATTTTTTGAGGTAGCAGGTTGAAATTCGGAATATAGTTTACTGTAGGCATATGCACCTTCACTATTTAGTTTGGTTTTGATTAGCCCACTAAGGTCGGAGTTCTGGGGGTGAAAATTAGAGGGGATCAAAAGGTCTAGGTGTATTTATGCATATAAAGGAGTGAAATTCAGTATGCAGTTTCCTATAAGCAAGATCTCCATTATATGAAGATTTTTTTTCCCCGAGGCATCCATGTCTTCTCGACTCGGTGGCGGAATGCATCGAAAAGATGGGGACTACATTGAAAAATAGTGTACCAACTGTGTCTGTAATGAAGGAACTGTAAAATAATATTTCCGGTTTTCATTTGACTGACCCTCGTAAGTAGAATGGAGCTACTTATTGGTTTTATAATGTCAGTCCGTCCCCTTCATAATTTCTACATTTTTTTAGGTAGAAGGTTGAAATTCGGGATGTAGCTTACTATGGGCATGTCCATCTGCACTATTTAGTTTGGTTTTGATTGGTGTACGGGGGTCGAAATTACGGGGGTGGGATTCAGAGAGGTCAATATATCTATGTGCTATTTAGGTACGTAAAGGCGTAAAATCCAGATTCCTCTAGGCAAGATTTACATTACTATGAAGTTTAGGTCCAATTGTTCCAGTGGGATCGGATTTGCGGGGGTGGCAGTCACTTGGTCCTTAGAACTATGGCAACATATGGCATGCGATATATCATACGTTCGGAAATTATGAGAAAGGAAAAAAGATACGAGGTTTTTTTTTACATATTTTACATATTATGTTCGAGAAAATCACTTAGATTAAAAAAACCTTGGGGAGAGGTAAAAAGTGCAGATGAAGGGGTAAAAATAGATGACTTGCCTTATCCTACTCGGGAAGCGGGGGGGGGGATTAATTTCTTTTGCTGCTCGTATAAATGTATTTCTGCTTCACTGCTAAAGCTCCTCCTTGGAATGTTTACAAGATTTTATTACGAGTACTGATTTGAAAATTACTTTTATTTCTCCGCATAATCTCCCTGTACTTTGAGGCACTTGTCCCATCGTTTCACAAGCCCTTCAAAACCAGTAAGATAAAAATCTTTGGGCTACTGTTTGAACCAGGCGGTGACTTCCCCTTGTACAGCTTCATTGTCGGCCGAAAGATGATGTTTAAGAGGACCGAACAAATGGAAGTCGTGAGGAGCAAAGTCAGGGCTATATGAAAAACAAAACTTTATTTGCAACGATACTAACTATTTTGCTATATAATCGCCATTATTATTGAGGCACTTCTCATAACGGAGACAAGTTTTCATTGCCGATGCTATACTCATCTGCCGCCAATGACTGATTCCAAGCGCCACTCAATGGAGTGGCATCGCATGCATTCTGCTTCAAAAAATAGAAAAGCAACTTCAAAAAGCGCTATCCAACACAAGAGACATGGAATGTTGCAGCGATTGTGTCGATTCATGACGACGCTCGGCTCCTCATGCAGCGGCAGCAACACAACAAAAATTGCAACATTTCAAGTTGGACGTTTTTGACCATCTCCCTTACAATCCCGATTTAGCGCCTAGTGATTTTCACCTTTTCCCAAAAATTAAAGGGTTTCTCTGGGGAACCACTTCCAACGTGATGAAGCGCATAAAGAAACAGTAACTTCATGAGTTCAGTCATTGGCGGGAAATGAGTATAACAGACATTGAAAAACTTGTCTCGTTATGACGAGAAGTGCCTCAATAACAATGGTGATTATCTTTGGAAATAAAGTTTAGTTTTGATATCTTTTGTTTATTGTTGAGATACACCCAATCGTTCTTTACTTTCTGGACGACCCTCGACTAAGACTACTCTTTAATATCCGGAGGAGCCAATATTAAAATAAGACTCATACAACTACAGTTTTTATGTACATTTTTGCTATTAATTTAAGTTTTATG
Source organism: Rhysida immarginata (assembly GCA_023313115.1). NCBI lineage: Eukaryota > Metazoa > Arthropoda > Chilopoda > Scolopendromorpha > Scolopendridae > Rhysida > Rhysida immarginata. Next base: position 2,046,757 of record JAHWFO010008967.1, read on the forward strand.
TTATGCATTAACTTTTAGATAAACTTTATATTATAATGAAATCACAAAGTTTAAGTCTAAAATCTGCTGTTTTACTTTAAATTATAAAAAATAGATAAATAATGGCATCCTACTTTAACTTTCCCCATGAGTTTTGAAGACGAATTGCGAGGATTTAGAAATTAAGTTGGAATGAAGATAAGAAAGAAAACAAGATAATGAAAGTTGAACAGAAGAGACCGTCTTCTTGACACTGGCCAACAACAATGGTTGGCAATTGGAGAAGGCATCTGGCGGCCATCTCGATGGAAATTGAGTTAGTAGCATCGTACTCAATGGAGGCAACAAGTAGGAGGCTCCATTTTCTGGCATGGAGACCGAAGGATGGCGAATGACAGATATAAAAGCGAAGAGTAAATAAACTTAGTAATTGCCCGAGATACTTAACACGCTCCCGCAATGAGACCTCTTAATAGGAAATGGATTTTTAATTGCCTCGAAGAATGATTCGATTATTGTCATTGTAACTATTGAAATGAGGTCGTATGGTTTTAACGGATTAATCAAAGAGTGACATTTACGAGACACTTAAAAGCCACGTGAACAACCATTAAACTTGGAAGGGGGAAATGACTGAACTGAACTTTTGAAAAGTTACACTGCTCAATGGAGCTCCACTTAATTTTGTTGACTTTGCCATCATCAAGGCGCCATCTTCAGATTTCACAGACACTGATTTTCTATATCGCATGATTTAGTTTTATTGGAAAATATCCTCTGGGAAATATGCGAGACGCGTATTTTAAAGAAATTGTTAAATGCTAAGTAAGCAAACTATGTATATAATTTGCATTTGGATTGTGCATAAACCTTCTTATTAAATATGAAATATTTGTTTTATAAAAACTTTTCTCGCAGAAGATATTATCAAGTTAAAGATATTCAAATATCTGAACTGTTTTTAAAAAATTTCTCGATATACAATTTAGTAATATTTCACATTTCGTTTAATTGTCATGCAAAAGAAAATGTACTCTTTAAAATATTCTTCACAATTTCAAAATATCCAGGATGTATATTTCACACATAACGAAACTATGGTATACAAGAATGACAGAAACGTTGATTTTCTTTTTCTTTAATTCGAGTCGAAAATTCAAAAACTTCACGTTTGATATACTTGTAATCGATAACTGTCATCATTGGAGATAAAAAAAACGCAGAGAAGATTTCGAGCAAAACATTAGAGAAAACAGGAGAACATTTTTACAGACTGGTAGCGTGTACTTAACAAACGAAGATCGGAGCGTTCAAGTGTGCGAAACAGTTTCAGCATAGTTCTGAAAAATCCATCCGAAATATAGAGAGAAAGCTCGGCATGTCAAACGCAACAAAGTGGTATACAGTGGAATGTAAGGACGTTAATGAACTTAAAAGGCGAATCAGTGACCGAATAGCAAAGCTGCTTTACTTGTAAGAAATCGAATATAGTCTTGAAATTCTCCTCAAAACGAATGGTATACAACTAGTGTATACTAAGTTATAGCTTACGTACTGAAATGATTGAACACACTTCTGAGTTGCTGATTCTAATAAAAATTGTTTATACTGTAATCGTAATGATATTAATGTTTGAAGTATGTCAGTGACTTTATGAATACCCTGAATTAAAAAAATAATCCCATATGGGCTACGAACATTTCACTCATCTCATAAATATTGTATATGTTCGCCGCCGGATGAAAAATAAAATGGTAAGATTAAAAGATTAAACCGTGAATCCCAATAATTAATATTTCTCTTTTTCAAAAGAGTGCAGTTGAGTGGAAATTCGCGTTTGTAAATAAAGTAAACTAGACAAAAATAAAACATTCGAAAAAGGAGAAGCTTGTTTTTATTATGGATAAACACTGCGTTGTTCGATTAGATAATAAAATACAGTATAAATCGCTTACAGTTTTTTGTGCTTATAATCGACGATGGCATACTCCGCTAGCATAACATAACTTACTGTTACCATAAAACTACTGAGGTCAATAAAAATAAACGCAATTATAAAATAACTTTATTTAAAGTTTTTCATACACTTACTGCATTTCTAGATAAATTTATTATCATAAAAATATGTTGGATAAATTATGTGATAGAGTTTACAGCAGCATAATATGAAAGTCTTTAGATGTTGAGCCGCTACTGCTCCGCGTATGCTTTGGTATGGCCACGTGATACGTATGCCGCAAACTGGTCTTCCTAGGCAGCTGCTATTTTTCAAGCCGCTGGGTAAGAGACTAAGGAGTCAGCCTAGATCCAGATGGCTAGACTGCATGGAGAATCTGGGTTCGAGTCGCTTGAGCATCGCGAGCGTGGGAAATCCTCCATAAGGCTGCTGCCCCCGCGACCTTAACTGATAAGCGGGTTTGAAAAGTAAGTAAATTTTGTGAATGTAATATGGATTTTAAATTTTTGTGAAAGTAGTTTTCTTTTTGTAGAATGGAACCATTAATCGGCATATTGTTGGCCCGTTGTATTTTGAACACTTTAAAAGCCCCTCCTCAATTTCCAAAAATTACTTTTGCGTAGGTTTTTATGAGAAACTCTTCAACCTGCAGTTTTTCGAATTCCTCTTTAATTTTGTCCGATGATGCCATATAATGGATAATGTAAAGTGGTTCACCTCTAATTATTTTGACATATCATTAGGGATATTGCGATATTATTGATGAGTAAGTATCGATACTTTTCTTTTGATATTGGTAGTCTCGGTCTCCACGTCGGTTGTTAGATAATATCTTGGTATCGAAAGAAAACTGGGCTATCGATAATAGTATGGTACTACTTTTTTTTTAATTTTAAAAATAGATTTTTATGCTTATTCCTATTAATCTTTCGCACCACCTCTTCCATCTGCCAAGCTCAATGACGATGTTACTCCTGATGCCACCACAGCGTGCCTTTAATATCGTTGTACTTCCTAGTTTAAAAGCCTAATTAAAAACTTCCAAGGGGTTTAATCAGTACCGCCTAGAGAGAAAGCTTGCTCACGGAAAAATTATACATTGTTACATCACCTACGGTAGGGACAATTTCGTGGCTTATTATTGGCAGAAATACGATTAACAATACCCTACCGTAGGTGATGTAATAATGTATGACGTTTTCGCGCTCAGGCTTTGAGTAGAGGTGTTGTTGGTTTAATCCATGTAGGCTTTGCTGTCAATTTAGAAATTGAACATTTTCTTTGCAACAATAATAATAAACAATAACTTTTCTTTGTTAAAATTATCGCTTGTAGAAGATACTATTTACAGTTCAATATTACCTGAAACTGAAATAATTGAATCTACTCTATAAGAGTATCGAACGATACGATACTTTCTTTTCGATAATATAGGGATATCAATAATTAGCTCAATATCGATATTGTTTGATATCGATACTGTATATCGTATCGGAAAGAGCATCACAACGTATTCCTTATTGCTTTCTCCAATTTCGAGACGTGTAATGATGTGAAGTTTTTCTTCTACTAAAAACGACTTTCTCATAATCATTTCTTTAAACGAACATATTCTCAATGATGAGACGGCTTTAACGGACAACATACATAGTGTCGAAAATAGTGACGTTATTGCTCTGTGGAAGGTAGCCAAAAAAAAAAAAATAAAAGACAAGCCCTGGCACTGAAAAGTCACCTGACTATGACAGATCGAGCAACAATCCAAACTTCATTGTTTCCATCTTGAATTTTAACGATCAGAGTTTTTTTTTTGTTTGTTGCAAACAATTAAGGTATCCATCCTACTATGGTCAGGTGACTTTTCAGTACCCTGGCCTGTCTTTCTAGTTGGCCTTGTCTCTGGAAAAGGCCAAGTCACGTTAACTGCCCGGATACACTTTTGTCTCTTAACATAACTCACCTTTCGCTATCTAAAACGTTTCAGAGATATTTTTTTCCTCAACGCCCCGCCCCTTTACTGATTTCTTTGGAAGTTGTTTTAAACCTTCCTCTTCCTATAAAATCTAGTCGTAATACCCGATATATCGTTATAAATGAAGTCTTTATAACCACATATTTTTAGATAGAAATCAATGGAGTTATGCCGGGACCTCCAGTTTACGTCGTTACAACCAATATTTCGTTATAGACATATTTCTGTTGTATATTTTAAATTTTCCTTCAGATATCCGAGTATTGTTATGTAATTTGTATTAAAAATACTTTAATTACTAGTACAGTCTTTGAAAAAATCGTCGACGCATCTCGGCAAAATAAACCGATTGTTACGAAACTTCACATGCAAATACGTTTCGTTCGGATTTGAAAATGATCAAAATTTCGCAGACCTGTCTGGACACGTCCCGGACAGTGCAGGATCCCGCTCCTATTGTCACACGCCACGGGCGCGTATGTACGCTGAGGATAATCTACGGCCCGTTGTGCTGTCGTTCATTTCGCAACATCTAGGGCTTTTCAACGCTCGGTCACTGACGGTACAAGATTACGTCACAATGCCTTTAATTCTGAGACAAATGGCCAGCTAGATCATTTAATTCTCTCCCATTGAGCACTTATGAGATGTGATGGGAAATCGTGTGCAATCAACAACCCATGTCGACAAATTAGCTCGACAATTGGTACAATGCCTCTTAAAAAAACCATCCGGCAACTTTATAAATCCAAGTCACGTCGACTCAACTTTTTTCCAAAAAAAAAAAAGGCGGGCTCATTTTGTTTAACGCTTTGTTAATTCATTCCAAAAATGGTAGTGACTCGATTAAGAATTCCCGACAGCAAATGAACCACCATTAAGAATTCCTGATTGACCCCTGTTATTTCATCGGTAAGAAGCTACTCTAAGCATGATAAAACCCTATTGTAGTTAAAACTATTTTATCAAAACGACTCCATCTGGTTGTCAGAAATGTAATTATTCTGGTAATAAATTTCTTCATTCTGCGCAAACTGCATCAGATTAATGTACGTCATTTTCAATTCATTGTATTTTCAATTTTTTTTTTGTATTTTCATTGTATTTTCAAATTTTCAAATATTTTTGTATTTTCAACAAAAATATTTTTTCAACCGAGCAGTTATACTTGTGCGCAGAAGCAGTAATGACAATTCAACTGAAAATTCAAATATAAACCCATTTTGAAAATGTCATTTTTTTCCATTAAAAAACTAATGAAGATCTTAGAATAACCATATTGCACGACTGCCTACGTTTTTGGCGTGCGTTGTCTTCCATTGACAACAATGCACCTAAGCTATAAAGCGCATGAAAAAATTTCAGAGATTCGAATGTTATTGTTTACTGTTGTGGTTAAAGAGTTTTTATTCTCTAAAAATTGTTCAGCTATTTTTAGAATTTTTTTCCATTTTATCTTAAACTATCGATGACGATGAATTAATTTGCTAAGTTCTTCTGAATAGATAAATAATAAAAAAAATTACCATTATATTATATTCAGTTAGGATGGATAGTATGAAACAGCTTATTGTTGAAATATAGATAATGAAAGCAAGCTCGATTCGTTCCTGGCATCTCGTATTGATAATCAGTTGTCTTAAATACACGGGCATCGCAATTTCACTCCAGTGTTTGTGACAGTTAATTATTAACCGGGTACTGATCTTAAATATTGACACACATTTGTGTGCCACAGGAAATTTAAGGTTCCTCTCACTGCATTCTTAAAGTTTGTGTGGCCTCTAAAGGAGTGTAATTATCTTTGTTGTTAATGCGATATTCCCAGTCTGAACTAAAAGAAATGGAATAGGGTGAGAAAGAAAGTTAAATCCTTTAGGCTATAAATCGTCCTTCCAATTTATAGAGGATAGCCTGCAGCTAAGATGTGGCAATGACATTAGCAATTAATAATTTAAATCACCTTAGCTGGAATGATGCAAAAAAAAGTGACCCGGAGTTTTGAATTTTTTGTCAATTATATTAATAATTGGGGAAATACTTTGACAAATGAGATGAAATTTAATAGAAGAATTATCTAGTAATTTTTTAATAAATGAAGAAAATTGAGATTGGTGTATGAAGAAGATGGATATTTCAACACTTAAAGATAGATTAATAAATTAATTTTTAATGGTCATAATAACTGGTATCTTTATTACTTGCCATATTAATCAATATAACTATTAACCTATAAATAATAGTATCATTCGATCACTTATGTGGTTCCGTTTGAATATTTAATATTTAATTATTATTTATTAACGATTGTAAATTACATTGAAATATGTATTAAGTTGGTCTCTGTTAAAATGTTTAGCTTTGACGTAGCTCTATATCAAACGATCAAACAGAATAAATTGAAATAGAATTAAAATAAATGATCCAATCAAATGTTTACACTTTTCGTTTTGTAAATTCTGGAATAGCGGCGTCATCAATCTGAAATTTTTCTCATTTATTAGTAAGATATTTTACAAAATATATCTGCAAAATTTCATCTTATTTGCCCTGATATTAATGAAACTGCCAAAAAATCCAAAACATTACTTTTTGGAGTTACTGTATCATCAATGAAACGATTTGCACGGCTTTTTTTGATGAAATCATGTTTTTGATCGCGTTCTTAAAATATAGATAGAAAAAACATTATCAAATATATTTAAATTTCTTTTGCATTTTTTTTCTCCTTCCCTGAAATATATATCTACATTTTTTTAGAGAGAACTGCTGGGAAGAGAGCAAATTGTGACCACTTTTTGTCTCTAAAGAATAAAGGCGACTTTTTAATATCCTGATTCAATGAAACAGGAACCCTTCAATTTGCCAAGAATCCCTCCAGTGTAATAAGCTGGTAAAGGCGTTCATTGTTCTCTTGAAAGTGCATGCTGTGATGCAGTTTTGAAACCACCTATCGTGTCACAGATTTGTGATCATGACAATGCAACTTCAATACATTCTAACCTGTATTTAATGAGCAGGTAAGATATTTATGTGCCTCTCCTTACTCATTTTCTAATCAAGCTAGAAAATCACGTTTGCTGTTTTTAAGACTAAAAGGAAATATACGATTCAACAATTTTTAATATTTTTTGTTTCAAATTATATTAGAATTATTTGTAAGATTTTGAATTGGGCATTCAATGCAAAAAAAACCCCATTGAAACTAAGTATTTCCATAACATACTTTATGGTAAAAAGTATTCGGACGTTTAGCTTGGTATAGACGTTTAGCTTTAATTTTTATTAAATTAATACGTTGTGGGGCCACATTTTCCTTGAATGACTGCAGTTATCCTTGGTGGCATGCTTTCTACTAAATTCTGGAAAAGTGCTTCCACTCCTCCTGTAATGCAAACCCCAAAGCAAGCAGCAAAGAAGGTCTATTTTCCAAACTTCTAATTTTACGCTGTAATTCGCCCCAAAGGTTTTCTGTCTGGTTGAAGTCTGTGCTTGGGCTAGCCAGTCCGAAAGTTAAACTATTCTGTTACAATCCTTGCGACAGGGAGCGTTATCCTGCTGGAAATGACACTGGTGTCTACCAAAGAATTGTCACAGAATAGGGACCATGGAATTGTCCTGAATGTCCAGGTTGTTTGTAGACTTCATGTTTTCATTCAGTACAACCGAGGGCTCAAACCATTACTCCGACGATTTAGCTCTCCTCCAAACTTCATCATTGGGACGATACAGTCTGGATGGAATCGTTCCCCAGGTAATCGCCGCATCCACGCATGTCAATCTGATTTTTGAAGTGTAAATCGCCGTTCGTCGTTCCACCGTTCTAAAATCCAGGAACGGCGAGCTAATCGTCGTTTAGCGTTTACAGGAATAATGTAAGGCTTGTATGTAACTGCTCTGCCATGAAAACCTAATGAACGCAGCTCATTTCGGATAGTTTTAGTACAAAACAAAGTCCGGTGGAGTTTTCAACTTCAGATGTTAGATCAGCTGCAGAGGATTGGCGTGATTTTCCATCATCAGTCTGAAGGTTCTCCGAGCCGATCCGTCATTTTACGAGGCCTGCCAGGACGCGATTTTGCAGCAGATGCACCGCTAGTCTTCCATCTTCGAATCACATCGGCTACTGTCTAGTTTGGAATCTCTAGACTGCTCACAATTCCTTGAATTGAAACATTGCTGATATGGCACCCAATCATCATACCTCGTTGAAACTCTGTCAGGTCACTTCCACCTAACTAGTTTTGTTTGGAAGACTCATCTGATGTATGGGAGCATACGCATGCGTCTAATTTGAATCGCAAACAAAATTTACATGTCTCGTCAGGTGTCCGAATACTTTTTTCCATATAGTGTAATACAGGAAAATTTTCAAAAAATAGGAAAATAAATAAAACTCGACATGTCTGGTTGTTGATTTTATAATAAAATTTTAACAGGTAATAAATTTTGGTTTTTTTTAATACTATTAAGTGAGCAGTTCTTTTCTTAGGTCCAAGTTTTGGAGAGAAATTTAAAGAGATTTGATATTAACTCCCTAACCACTGTCTGAAATTCTCGCTATTGAAAAGAAAAATTTTCAACTTCCTCTTCAGGAGTTATCTGAAACGCAGTGGTTACGTTCACGGCTACCGTGAAGGCATAATGGCTCACGACAGTAAGGAGTGACATCACACGTTATTGCCGGGAGTTGTTTCGCGGCACTTTCCGTGCAGCGGACGGCCGTAGCGGTGAATGAACATATTGTGTAAATGTTCAAGTGGAAAAATATGTTCAATGGGAAGAAGTTTCAAGAGTTGGAGAGTTTTATAAATGAACGGCAACAAAAAACATTTTTTCAACTTCGGAAATCGCATTCTGTTTGCTAAATTAAATAAATAATAAATAAAGCGTTTATTTTGAGACAACTTCATCAGTTTCTTTTTCTGGAAATTTTTATACAAGTTTTAATTCTTTTATTGTATTGAAAACATGTGAGTAGGGAAGACCGGGGCAGGTTTGGTACAAGGGTAGGTTTACACATTCGCTATAGCTCACTTACCGTTTCAGCCGGGGCGGGCCCCCGAACTTGACCGTCGTCCATGCAATTCTGTTACATGTGGGATCCCCTCCCCACAAGAACAATGGCCCAGCCTCCCGAAATAAAATCCTGGGTACGATATTGTACCGTTGGTCGGAGCGCACCGTCTTTGAGTCAGGAGAAACGTTACCACCGCTATGTACCCTCCCAACAGTTTGGAGTCAGTCGCGTATGAGAACAGTGAAATAGACAACTTTTTCTAATTTTTCTTCTGATAAGTAAATTTTCCCACTAATGTATTGGCAGTTATAGGATCTGTACCATTAGATCATCGTAGCTCATTATCGGTTATCCTGTTCGATCGTTCTTTTGCGGTTATTTTATTGAGGCCATATAAAAAGTCATAATCTAGAGAACAATGCGTACCATGCACATAGTGTAAGAGGTGGGCACATGATCACTTACAACAGATAATTCAGTATATTTTCTATCCTGTAAATTTTTATTTAGTAATATTTGTATTTGTATCCTGTATTTGAAATGCGTGTATCCTGACTCACATGTACTCACACGAAGTAATAAATATTGCATATTATTTGAATTTTATTTTTACTAAACCTTATATTTCATTATGTTAAAAGTGTGGAAACAAACAATAAGCATTGTGTAAATCTACCTCGGCTACGGGGCAAGTTTACACAGGTGAGATTATCACAAAAAAAAATATTTTTAATTTGAAAATAATATAAATTTAAGATAAGTTAAAGGCACCATACGGTAGCTTAAAGTTTAACTAATGAATGGCTATGAAAATTTAGTGAAATATTTTTATTACTAAACATACAAAAATAATAATAAAAAGGGTGTGTACACCTGCCCCGGTTTCCCCTAAATGAAGGCATAGTAAAAACGCCTAGTAAAATAATTATAATCATTTTACAAAAATAGATTTAAGATTCTTTTGTTGCTAAAATTGAATTTAAATTTTTTTTTCCCCTCATCTTACTATTTTTTTCAGATTTAGGATTTAATAATTCATATAATTTCAATAAAATTGATAATATGCAATTTAAGTTTTGTATTTAATCGCTGGAAATTCAACGATTTTGTTAGAACAATTTCTTATAACCCATAGTGTCATATTCTTAAAAAAGATAATGAAAATAAATTTTAACGCGTTCTTAACTTTCAGATTGGGAAAAACTTTTAAACAGATTTCAAAAGCGCTCTAAAAATAAATTAGCCAAGCATCCACAAAAATTGTCTGGTACGTGGTGAGATTGTCGGAGTAACAACCACTACAAATAGGAAAATATTAACATTTCTCTGAAAGTTTTCGTTTCTTCTGCTTCTGTACCATTTCATTTCATGTAAGAAGTATCAGAAAGATGAAGTCACATTTCGCTATAATATGGAGTTAAGATTTTGTATTGGAATATCATCTGACCATGCTAGAAAACCATAAAAAACTATCATTGAATCTAATAAGGGGGATTGATTTTTACTAAATTATTTAATCATGAGAATGGTTATCAGTGCACATGTCATGTTTTCCATGCACGTTTTATTACCAACCTATCATTTTATGAATAAATACTATGGTTTTTTGAAACAGCTCTCAAATTATTTGTTGATTTCATGCTCGTTTCTATTTTATTGATATAATTGTTCAAATAAAACTTAATCTCGATTGAAAAATCATTCATTTCCAAATCATTTCTCCAACTAAGAGGTTGTGCAATTGTGGTTATAAAAAGTAAAAAAAAAAATTCCTCTGTCATTGAAATGAATTGTTTTCTATTAATTGGAATGTCGTCAGTCATTTTCACCTGAAAGGGCAAAGAAGATTCGTAATTCTGTTTTAAAGTGGGGGGGGGGGGGGACGAGGGAAGCCAAAAAATGTGGGGGAAAGGTGTTTCTTCCATTAACCTTTTTCTTATTTTTTATGATAAGTCAAATCTTAATAAATTTTTAATGAATTCTTTGACACAGGAATAACGATTAATTTACGGGTTTTTTATGATGGAGTTTTGAGCTCATTAAATTTATAATTGACATGCGCATTTCACATATAAAGACAAGTGCGTCACTATTATTTGGGTATTGTTAATATATGAATGTGCTGTATTTGGTTACGAAAATTTACCGGTAAATAAAACTACATTCACGAATAATCGTCTAGAAATGTCCCATCACTTAATGACGTCTCTCCATATTAATGACGATCGAGTTTAACGGATTTTTTTTTGTAGTTTTACTCATCATATTTCTTTATCTTGTTTTTTCAAAAGCAGTTGAATATTTTTATGGATTTGAAATGGCTTTTCCTCGTCTGTTATGCGGGTTACCTACATTGAAAATTAGCGTTGCTAGATTCCATAGTTACTGGGTGCCACTAAGAGACAACTTAGCAAGATGATTTCCTGTGTCAGGTGTAGCCAAAGCATTAAGATTGTCATCTCTTTGGAGATTTCTCTTGCATTTTACCACCATTAATTTACGGTTTTATAAAGATTTAAGTTATAAAATTTAAAACGATCCGACATTAAAAAACTAAAACGAATTCTTTTGTACAGAGCAACTGAATAATAATTAGATGTTAATTTATCTTATCTTTGTGTAATTTATTTTAAGAATTAAGTTGGATTTATTCGCCTTTATCTTTTCACAGTTCAGAATAAACAAAAACAAACCATGTTCAAAACTGGATTCAAATTCATCATTCAACAGGCCTTGCTAAGTAAGTACTTTCCCTATCAATCGCGATCGCCCGGTTAGTTAATCATATAGTGATAAGAGAAAACAATACAATAGGGCTATAGCTGCCGCCACGTAAGTTGAACGATATTTTTGACATGCGCAGTAAGCCTTCTCATCAATATGCTGTCTGGATTTTACCCATGATGCACTTGTTTTACTATAGTAAAGGCGGAGATATCATTGAAACGTTGAAAGCCTATTAAAAGTCATATTATAAAACAAATTGCCTTCGAATCGACTATTCTGCGTCATTTTTTAATTTAATTTATTAATTTCATTTATCTATTTAAAAAAAAAAACGAAAACAGAAACTAATTATAAATACGAAAACAATGTTTCGAAAACGAAAGCGGATGCGTTCATGGAATAACTAAGCGATTTACTTCCCGTTAACGTCTATTGGCTGGCGTTAGAAATGACGTCATCCTGTCGTTCAATTTATGTGGCGGCAGCTATAGTTCGTTATCTACTTTCTCAGATGAGACTTCTTATCTGAGTGTTCAGCAACAATGCAGTGACATTATTGTAACTAAGGTTCTTCATCTCAATATAAATGTAAAGACTAAAGACTCAGTTGAGAAAGTATCAGGTAACCACAAAAGTTCTTGCCGTTTTTATGTTGCCATAAAAGGAAGTGATAGATGATATGCAAATGAATGTATTGTGTAGTCCAAAGTCTGTCAGGGGGGAGCAGGAAGGTTAGCCTGTATAAATACAGGGCTGTTGGGCATTCACATCACTCACATCTCGTGCAGAAGTGAAGACAAATGAAGGTATCGAAGGAGATGGTTAGGTGTTGTTTGCTTTATGATTTCAAGGTGTGCTTGTCAGCAGCAGCAGCAGCAGCATCAAATCGCCGAATGTGTCTTGCTTTTGGGGATGATGTTGTGAATGAACGCACCGCAAGGCATTGATTCTAGAAATTCAGGTCGGGAGAATTTGCCATTCCTGAAAACGGCCATAGAGGACAGCAGTTTCACATGTGGTGAACTTGCCAGATGGTGTCAGGTTCTGATGAAACAGTTAGACGTCACCTGCACAGCCTACGAAAGACGTACAAGTTGAGCAAATGGGTATCCCGCACATTGTCGGAATCCAACATGAATCAACGAGTGACAGCCTGCATGTCGTTGGTTTCTCGACATCGTAACGCACCCATATTTAATCGAATACTTACCAGTGACGAAAACTGGGTCCTTTATGACACTCCTAAGCGTTCCAAACATTGGTTGTCATCCCGGGACACCGTGCCTCACACATCATAGGCCCCTACACCCACGCAAGATCATGCTCTGGTGGACTAGACGCCAAATGGTTCAATACGAACTGCTATCAACTGGCCAAACCATCACTGGGGAACTGTACTCCCAGCAGTTGGAACGTGTGCAACAGTCATTGCAGCAGAAGGAGCCAGCACTGGTAAATCGCAAAGGAGTACTCTTCCTACATGACAATGCCCGACCACATGTGGCGCGGGTGGCCAGGGAAACCAAAGAGCGGCTTGGCGTATCTACAACTGGAGTATCTACAACGTTTGATTGTCATCTACATAAGAAGTCGTTAAGAATAACTTTATTCAACTAAACGACTTTTAATTTAAAATTCTCTTAAGATGCAAATTATAAGTCATCATTTAGAGTATATACGGTTTTTAAATAATTTACGTGGTCCACAGCTTTCATTCGGTCACTGCTCTTTCCCAGTCCATCCGAATGCTCCCCAGATCATTAGACTGCCTCCTCTAGCTTACTGTTTGAAGAATTGTTGCTCCTCTCTTCTTAGATCGTGCCAATAGTAAGCTAGCCCATCCGGATCATCGAGATAAATTTTTTCTCGTCACTCCACACAACTTTTTTCCAGCTGTCATTCCAACCCATCATTTCTCGTGCCTATTTCATTGTTTCTGTTTGTGAGTCTGATTCAGTTTAGGTGCATTTTTTTCTTTTCCGGTATTCGAGATGGGAAAAATTTTTCATTAAACTGGAGAGAACGGATTTTGACACGGGCACATTAGGTATTTTATCTAGACCACGAAGACTCATTGGGTGGATTGTATTTCCCTGATTGTATTTTTTTTATACCGTAGTACCAATTTCTTTAGGTCGTTCTGTTGAATGTGACTATCCGTATTTGTTTCCTAATTTTATAAATTCGTTAACAACATTATGGAAACGGTTTATCATTTTAGGAATAATACAATTTGAGAGTCCCTATGACTTCCAGGCTATTATTTGTCCCTTTTCAAACTCAGAGAGGCTTGCCACATCTCATAATTCATTGAGAGTTAATTATTAAAGCAATGTTTTAAATTTTCGTGTTTATATTTGCCACCATTTGCAACCGTTAATTACTGCAATTTAATACATGTAACAACAAAAAAAATAAACAATTCCAGTGTTGATAAAAATCTCTTAATTTTTGAGATGGACTCAAATTTTTGCAACAGAGTAAAGTGAACTTTTTCAAATAAAAAAAAAAAAATTAGATAAAGAAGTTTTGTTGAAATTTTTTGATGAAATTGTATTACAAAGTAGATAATTACGTAACATTAATATTTGTCTCATTTTGTCACATTGTTTTTACTCTAACTGCATTTTATTAGGTGGGCCTATCTTTTTGGAACGTACCTTAATCCAAAAAATACGAGTCTACCATTTTCCAGCTTCTGCATCATTTGCTGTGTTCATCCTAGAAATTTTCGCGGTTTTACGTGTTTATCAGGCTTTGATGTAGTATACATGTATTTGTATTGCTGTTTAGACTTGCTTGATACGTTTTAAGATACGATTAAAAAACACGAGGCAAGGTCTAAAAAATTAAAAAGTCAGGGTAGCCAAGTTAATTTAAAGGCCGTAACAATATTTTTTGTCTTGGAGGCGATTCCACTTTCATTGGATTTTGTCAACACCATGGCGATTTGTCCATCCTTGTTTTTTGCATTTGATAGAAAATTTACTTGTGAAACTGTTGGTGTCATAATGCTGCTAAATTCTATCTCCACGGACTGTTTTTTGGTTGACCTTCTCAAGCGCTCCGTGACTTTGGGAATTCGATGTAAACTATCACTGATCTAGAAAATGCAACTCATTATGAATTACAATTCTTTTAATCACTATATATTTTGTTTCGAATTCTTATAATTTTTATGAACGTTGGTCCCCAGAAAATTTGGACCGGCTCTACTGCCCCATCTCGTTAGGTCTCTAGAAGACTGATAAGTATAGCACCTTCTCCTTAAAAGCAACCCCCGCACTCACAAGCACATTGTTCTACTGATATTTTTAGAAATGCTTTCTTAGTGATAGGGTTCGATTACTGTGTTGCGTTATTATGGTCTCTCCCTTTTATCAATAATTTAATTTTAGCAATAAAAATAGCTAGGCAACCCAGGTCTAGTAAAAGCCAACAGCTTCTAAGATACTGTCATGATTTTATTCTACACACGAAACATCTCCCCTCTCTCCAAATGGATCAGATCCGGTTTGAGCTCAATTTGAACTAGTTTTCAAAAATTAAACATTCATATCAAAATATGTTCAGAAATGAAATAAGAAAATTTTTCAAAAAAATCAAAGAATATAATAGTTGAGGGAAAAATAACTACTGTTGTGGAATTCGGGATTTATAATTTATTTATATTTTAACGAATTTCTTCCTTATATGGCTAGGGAATTATGAAAATTTATTAAATTTTGTTTATAGTCACATGGACAGTTTTCAATACACGTAAAATATTATCTTACCACATAAAAATAATGCAAAAACAAAAAAAAAAACTGTAAGTCATACAACAATAAATAGAGAATGAATAGAAACAACTTGAATCAATTTTAAATTGGTCTCAGAAAACCAATGTATTCTTTTTATTGTGAATATACAATATACGCTAGCAATTTAAATAAAAAATATCCAAATTACTCGGTTTTTATGTTTTCTCTCAATAAAAGTCTTATATATGCTGAAAAACTCAAAACAATTCGTCAATTATCCACAGGTCATTTTTCAATGATGGAATGATGGTTTATTTTCTTTCTTTTTGGTTACAATGTTTAGTTCTACTAACTTGTACTCTTCAATATGTATTTGGTTGGAGCCCTCAGAGATCTAACTTGTCGGTCCATTAGACCATACAGATCTCTGTTGGGCTTTGTATGATATATCTTAACTCCTTAATAATAATAAAAATAATAATAATAATAAAAAAAATTGTAAAAAACTGTGTCGGAATGATGGTTTTCAATTGTAAAAAATTCCATTTCTATACAGATTTAATTTCGTAATAGGAGAGAGAAAAATTAAAATCCTAAAAATCAAAATTTAAATAATCTTATTTATAACTTTTTTTTAATAAGTTAGATACTTTGTTCATTAACTTTTTTTGAATTAGGCAAGTCAATGATAAGATAATTAGGTTCTTTATTATCCAATTTTGGACGACTGAAGCTTAAGATAATATTTTTAAAAATCTTACCTGAATAGCGTTTCTCCTTGTTGTAGCGACTTTATAGCCGATTCAAATCGGGTTCACCTTTGATAATTCGGCTCTCGAAGTTGTTATTTTAAGGTCTCTGATTGTAATGCAATCGCGTAGTTGTCTCTTTCCCAGCAACTCATCAGTACTGGCTCCCAAAGAAATAATCATAGAAATGACCGAATGTAAGAATGTTTCGCAATTGCACTCAAGAAACATAATATATTTTTAGTTGATCCAATTCTCCTTCTAGCGGGCCACAAGATAATCTTACAAGAATGATTTTACCGCCAAAGCGGATAAAAAGAGCACGTTTTCGTGTTACAGCATCATACATTTTAAAACGCTTTAGAGAAAAATATATAAATATGAAAACTAAATTGTAAATTACTATTTAAGTAAACTAATGTAAAGAGAGAATCTAAACCAATAAACTTCAAGATCAACTCGTTATATTCACTCATGACACGTTGTTACGAGTTGTTTGATATATTACATGCCATATCATATCTTTGAAATTTCCAACGGTACCATATGGTATCATTAAAACACGTACTACTAAACAATTCTCACTATCATTATTTACGCGTTATATTCATTCATGAGACGGCGTTATATTCATTCATGAGACGGCGTTTATATTCATTCATGAGACGGGGTTTATATTCATTTATGAATTTGTGAAATGTTATCGTGTCCCGATGGTTAAGTGTATCTAGACTGGGCAAATGGAACAAAAATAACGATCTGACACACCAATTGTAGAACCTCGTGCTATTTATCCCATAGGTGAATGTCGACTGAAGAGTTTGTTCAGAGCCCATCGGCGCGCTCCTGTTGAGGTCTACAAAAGGTCTCTAAAAGAAAGTCCAGCCAACTGTGCTGCAGAGTGAATATAACGAGTTGATTCCGAAGCAGACGTTTTGTACCATGTTGATGCCCGTTCATTGCAAAAGCACACTTTTGCGGCAATACCGGTAGCCTTCTCCAGATGCGTCACGAATTTTACTTCACTGATTGGACGGACGGTAGCACATTCGGTATCAAACCTTACATACCAAAACATCCAGGCACCATTGTCAAAATATCTTCTACTACTATATTAAAAGAGATTTTGACGGTTTTGACACGTTATGGTGATGGGGTCGGAATTATTTTCATGGCATGGTTTGGGTGCAACATGAACGCAAGTTTAGTTGCCGATCAGGTACACCCTAACATGTTGATCGATTAAACAAGTATTAAAAAAAAAGAGTAAAAACTGTAATTATCACTTGAAAAATAATTCACTTTTTAAATGAATTTTATTCGGATGCCGTAAACTGGACTTCCTTTATAGGCAGTTGCTTTTCTTCAAGCCTAGAACCAGGTGGCTGCTGCCCCCGCGGCCTTAAGAGATAAGCTGACTTGTTAATTAAGTAATGAATTTTATTTTGTCATTGAAAATGAATTTTTTATAAACGCTTTGACATTTTTCTTTTATATAAGAATGTTGAAGGAAATAAGAATATTTTTCCGTAATTAATTTTATATTGTTAGTCTCATTATCAATACATGTAATTTTTAAAATATATATAATATGAATTTAAAGAAATGAAATTCCTACACTACTGAGGGAACAACGTATTTAGAAGAAATGAAGGACAAGACACACGAACCTGGAATAAAACAAAAATTGATGGGACACGTAGGCGGATTGGGTAGTGTGAAAAATAAACGTTTTCTGGTTAAATGTTCATCTAGAGCACTGACCACTTTCGGCATGATTCTTTCTTTATTTAACTTATCAGTGATTGTTTTAGCTCCCACACAATCCACCTACGCGATTGTTAAAGGATCGATGCTAAAAAATAACGCTTCGTTGACTTAACCACTTCAGTTGAAAATTAATCACGTGAACGCACAAACTGTACAAACCAATATAAGAAAGAAAAACACTTTTAGAATACAAAGTTTGTCTTCCTTGGCGTGGGTGAAGCACTATGGAAACGGCAGATTCTCAAAAGAAACGGACGATCCTCTTCCGCGATTATCTAGCGTTGTGAAGGGTGGAAATAAAATCCCACCATTGCAAAATCACGAGTGCAAAATTGAAAAAATATTTAATACTTTATTCTGCTATTTCACATCAAAGACTTATTTTTGAAAGATTGAAAATTACTTAGAGTTTCAAAAATAAAATAAATAACGTAGAAAGCGACGGACAGAAAATTTAAAACTTTTAATAACTTTTTTAATTTCAAGGAAACAATTAAAAAAATTAATCGTTAAAAAATCAATGCACCTTACGTAATCTAAACACACTTCGTTTTCAGAATATAGAGGCTTTAAATAACACAGCAAGTTTCATTTAAATATATTGAGAATTTTAAATCCCTTTGGGTGTAGCTTTATAGTTTAATAGTTTAAGCGTTGTTAATATTGAGTATATCATTAAAAAGGAAGGAGTGATTAGATAATTAAATAACTAGGAAAGTAAACTCTTTTTTAATTAGAAAAAGCAAGAAATGAAAAAAGGAAATAAAAATTTAAATCCAAATACTAAAGTCACCAATTTCTGATCTAATGGAGGGTAGACTGAAGGTGAAGATATTGTGTAAGTCAGATGATGGACAGGTGAAGCACAGAAGAAGGTGGTCATAAGAATTGCATCTCTAACTGTTCTACCTACTTACTACCATCTTCGCCTGTGATTCATCTGAGATCCATCTGACCTCTACTAGACCTTCTCTCCACCTGCTTCCCTCCATTAGAACAAATTTGTCTTCACCTTCTTATGGCCACCTTTTTCTGTGCTTCACCTGTGCATCATCTGACTTACACAAGACCTTCACCTTCAGTCTACCCTCATTTAGATCAGAAATTGGTGACTTTAGTGTTTGTATTTTATTTTTTATTTTCTATTTTCATTTCTTGCTTTTTCTAATTAAAAAGGAGTTTACTTTCTCACTCTGTTAGAACAGACATGTAAGTTATATTTAAAAAGTTGATCTCGCTAAATCAGGAATTTAATAGATGAATTTCAACTTCCAAAAGCTTAATCTAATTGCTTAACAAAGAATGGGCATCCAAAGAAAGAGATAACATTGTATTCCGTTTCTTGTTTAAACAAAGAATAACGAGAGGCAAAATTTCGTAATTCTTCGTCATCAAACAAACATTTTAGAAAAAATGAATAAAAAGCTGTGTTCCTCTAACCATATAAACCTGTTTGTCGGCACACTCTTCTGTTGGAAAAGGCCAAATCCATCAAAATGAATGCAGATCATCAATAGGCGCAGTATACCGCAGATATAACGTTCACATGTCGGAGACATAGTTATAAGGAGTCTACACACAGGGCCATTAAGGAGCCATCATCTGCTTGTATAGTCAGGCCCTTGTTGATATGAAGAATGCAGTTCTTCATATCAACAAGGGCCTGACTAGAGTCCAGTTCTTCCATCTACCTCTAACAGTCGGAAAAGCGATTTGTTAGAGCAGTCATCATCAGCACAATTCCTAAACCCTTGGAAATGAACATTGCATTTTTGAAGAGGTCCCAGCATTAAATTCCGATATTACTTGAGGCAGTGAGCCAATACTGCAGGCCTTTCCATGAAACAAATCTTTCCAGCCGATGCTGGTCACAGTTCATCCATGTCTTTTTTGCGACAGTGCGCTTGTAAGTTCAATGTTTGGCCGGAATTCTTTAGTCACGAAATACCCTTATAATGGTCGTACGCGAAAATACAAATTTCGCCTGTATCATCTGTTATAACCCATCTCACGAGCTGCAACTCTTTTACCGCGTCCGAAGTCATTTATATCGTGATAACCTACCATTATCACGGCGGAAACAGCTCTAGAAGCTTCCACATATATCTATAGGTTATTATAAACTCTGGCGGACGAAGCAATCTATTATGTATGGGCTCGTTTGTACAACTTTTTCTAAATTCATTTTATATCCTATTAAAAGTGATTAGTATTTATATGTAAATGTTTACACGACATTATGTTTCCAGTATCAAAAAATTAAAAAGGGAATTAGGAAATTAAAAAGTCATACACAACATTAAAGTAATTACCAAAGCAGAGAGGCGGCACTTCGAAGAAACATGTGATTCAACTGAATTCTCAAGAGTTTCCTCGTCCATCAAGGTATCAACCTGTTGAAATAAAAAAATTGCAAAAAATTAACTTAAAATTTCATAATTGGACATGAAGCTTTTTGAATGCTCATACATTCATCTTTAGGTGATAATGAAAAATAAAGGCACAATGTAATTTGAAAAGATAGTCAAGGAAGGATTTCATATACTAAATAGGAAATTCGATTGATAATGGTGATAATCATGATTTTTAATTACTATTTCATTGTGAAATGAGGATCATTAAAATTGTGAGCTCTTTGAAAAATGATTAAAAGTGAAAACGGTCGGAAAAGGAAAAATTATTAATGTGACTTATTAGTTATCGTGCAGCAGTAAAAGTTTTGCTTTTCCAAAGCTCCTTGAACATGCCAATGACCACCAATTTTATTCGCCTTAAGAAACTAACTTAAACCTTCGTCTCTTTAAAACTGAAAATTCCTCTGATATACTTTAGTTCATTTAAAAATTAAACACAAAATTTATAATGAAAGGAACATGAAAAAAGAAGAAAGCAGTTTGGATTCAATAAGGGTGAAACAAATATGGGCGTCGGGGTCCGAACAGATGACAACACGACAATTCCATCAAGAAGGCAGCGGGAGAACGGCATCTCTAACTCCTCAAGCGCCTTCGCGACTCCTTTCCCATGACACACAAACTCCACATGTGGACGATTATATAAATATTGACCCTCTTTAAACTCCTAACTGCCGCAATGTGTCTGTGTTGTTTTGAAAACAAACTTCCATTCAAAAGAAAGTCGTTGTGTAGCTATGCTTATCCGTCTCCCACGTTCTTTCAAAATTCACAAATTATTAAGTGAATTTCTAAATATATTTCTCAAAAACAAACATGTGAAATTTAAAACTTTTATTATAATTTGATAGTACCTAATGGAATATTAAAATTCCCAAAATATTTTTGAAATTTTTTCATTTGTTAAAAATTTATAAACAAATATATTTTTTTTTTTGGTCCTATTTGTTTAAAAAATATCTCAAGCTATTTTTTTCAAATCTCTTTGAAATTTTAAAGATAACAAGCAAAACGTCTATATTTCATAACAAAACATTAAAAAATGAGAAAAAAATTTTTTGGGGTAAAAAAAATAAATTTTTAATAAAAAGATGATTTTTTTTAATGTTCTCACAATCGTTTTCAACAATTTTGAAAAAACACATTTAATCTGTATTTATTAACGATTTAGAATTTGAAAAAAAATTTGTTGATCTCTGTTTTTACGCGAATGTCATTAATTTTTGTCAAGCTAAAATTTTGTCAATCGTACCACTTACTTTAAACAGTTGCTTTACAGGGAAGTTATTCCAATTATGGAATAGGGAGCTTCCCTGTAAGCAACTGCTTTAAGCAAGTGTTTTAAGCTAGTGGTACGATTGAATAGCTTGACAAAAAATGATGACATTCACGTAAAAACAGAGATCACCAAAATTTTTTTTCAAATTCTAAATCGTTAATAAATACAGATTAAATGTGTTTTTCAAAATTGTTGAAATAGATTGAGAACATTAAAAAACCATCTTTTTATTAAAAATTTATTTTTTTTACCCAAAAAATTTTTTTCTCATTCTTTTCTGGTTTGTTATTAAATATATACGTTTTACTTGTTACCTTTAAAATTTCAAAGAGATTTGAAAAAATTTGCTTGAGATATGATTTTTTAAACGAAAAGTACCAAAAAATGAATTTGTTTATAACTTTTTAAAAAACAGAAATTTTTCAAAAATATTTTGGGAATTTTAATGCTATCAAAACACTTAAACTCTCTAAACACTTCAAAATCAGCCATGACTACTTCTCAAAATCGGCCATGGCCCTCAGTTCCCGGCAGCCAGATTGTCCCTGGTTACGGTGGCAACCAGCAAGACATGAAGGCAGAGGGTGCTAAAAATATCCGGTTTGGACCTGGCCACCACAAGACACTGACCCTGGCTACCTATAACGGACGTTCCCTTTCCTCAGAGAGTCGTCTGCAAGAACTAGAAGAAGAATTGGATAGGATCAACTGGGATATCATTGGACTCTGCGAAGTAAGAAGAAAAGGTGAAGATAAAATTGAGCTGAACAGTGGGCACGTACTATACCACAGAGGAACAACCGACGGAAGAGTTAGTGGTGTTGGATTCCTTATTCATAAGAAATGGAAGAATCAAATCATTGAGCTTGATAGTGCCTCCGACAGAATTGCAAGATTGGTCATCCAATTGTCGAGAAGATACAAGATACAGATCATACAGGCCTATGCACCAACCACAAGCTACTCTGATGAGGAAGTCGATGACTTTTATGAAGAAGTTAGCAAGATGAACCAAACAAGAAACTATTATCTCGAAAAAAAAAGAAAGGAGAAAATTTTCTTGGTAGTCATGGTTATGGCACAAGAAATGAAAGAGGAAACAAATGACACAAGAAATGAAAGAGGAAACAAACAACTGTACGTCATGAATTCCTTTTTCAAGAAGAAACCCCAGCGTAAATGGACTTGGAAAAGCCCAAATGGAGCAACTAGTGAAATAGATTACATTCATTCAAATAGGAAGCACTTGATCCAAGACTGCACTGTTCTCAACAACTTCAACACAGGAAGCGACCACAGACTGGTAAGATGCAAGCTTGTTCTAAACACGAAAACAGAAAGACGAAAGCTTTTTAGGAACACAAAGATCATCAACAATGCACGCCTGCAAAACGCAGAAAGGGATTCCAGCTAGAACTGCGAAATCGCTTTGAAATCTTACAGAGCGGCATCCAGGAAGATGACATCACAGATATTAACAGGACACTAACTAAACACATAAAAGAAGCAGCGGAAGTAGTAGCTGGAGAACAAGTTTCCAAACTACAGACGAAACTCACAGAAGAAACGAGGAAATTAATGAAGAAACGAAGAGAAATGAAGATAAAAAGAGAAGATACAAGACCAGTAATAGAATATGCGGAGCTTTTGCAAGACAGTACGGAAACACATCACAGAAGATGTTCGGAAGTTCAACTGCAAGCTTGTCAAAAAGGCGGTTGAAGATAACAAGAGTTTGAAAACTGCGAAGAGAAAGCTCTGCATTGGAAGAAGAGGAATATTTGCACTCAAGAGAGCAAATGGCACAATCACGAAGAATGGAAGTGAAATCATAGAAATTGTGGAGGACTTCTACAATAAACTTTACAAATGTGAAGATGATAATGACGTAAGAAGAGCAGACCAACTGAAAGGAAAAGATGAAGTGCCACCGGTTATGGAAGGCGAAGTTGACAAGGCTATTAAATCCATGAAGAAAGGAGAGTCCCCGGAGAAGATGGAATTACAATTGACCTGATTAAGGAAGCAGGAGAAGAATTCAACAAGTTACTGGCAAGTTTTTTCACGAAATGCCTTCAGATGTCAGACGTACCAGATGATTGGAATAATGCAATGATGGTTCTATTTTTCAAAAAAGGAGACCGAGAAAATATCCAAAACTATCGCCCTATCAGCCTTTTGTCAGTTGTTTGTAAAGTCCTGACAAACAGACTTGATTCAGCACTAGTCTCAGCACAACCAAGAGAACAAGCGGGCTTTCGAAGCGGATATAGCACGATCGGCCACATTCAAGTTATTAGAGAACTTATCGAACGCCACAACGAATATGAAGTGCCACTTTGCTTTGCCTTCATCGACTTTGAGAAAGCTTTCGACTCGATGTTCACACATGCTGTAATGAAGGCTCTGGAAAGAATGGGAATAGCCGGAAGCTATATTAGTATTCTCCAGAAGCTATTTAGTAAAGCGACTGCTACCATTCGTTTGGATAAAGGAAAAGCAAGGATCAACCTTGGAAAAGGAGTAAGACAAGGAGTCGCCATCTCACCAAAACTCTTCACAGCAGTTTTAGAAGAAGTCTTCAAGGAACTGAACTGGTCAAAAAAGGACTTAAAATAAACGGTGAATTACTTAACCACCTTCGTTTTGCCGATGACATCGTTCTCACCAGTAATAGTCCTTCTGAATTGGAGGAAATGTTACAAGAACTAGCAGAGGCTAGCCGGCGTGTAGGACTGAAACTGAACACACAGAAGACAAACGTTATGTTCAATGCATTTGCTCCAAAACCGAAGGTCATGGCAGGCAGCATTGTGATTGAAGAAGTACAGAGCTACATTTACCTGGGACAAGAAATCACTATGGATGGTAACATTCTGAATGAAGTTAACAGACGAATTAGAACAGCATGGAGTGCTTTGGGCAAGAATCACATTATCTTGAAGAGCAACATGCCACTTAGCTTGAAACGAAAAGTTTTCAACCAGTGTGTTTTACCAGCACTCACCTACGGAGCTGAAACATGGACTTTATCAAGGAGGACAACACAAAGACTACAGACAACACATAAGCATGGAAAGATGTATGCTGGGAATTGCAAGAAGAGATCGAAAATGCAACAGCTGGATAAGAAGCCAAACGAAGGTGATTGACGTCATCGAACGGATCAAACGTTCTAAATGTCAATGGGCTGGTCACATTGCTAGAAGACAAGACTTGAGATGGACCACAGTCATTTTGGATTGGCACCCTCGAGACTTTAAACGCCCAAGAGGACGACCCATGCAAGGTGGCTCGACGAAATAAGGAAGGTGGCTGGTGTCAACTGGAAATCCAAAGTTTCAAACAGAGAAGAATGGAAGCGTTTAGAGAAGACCTTCATCCAGCAGTGGATTGCAAAGGGTTGACCGTGATGATGATGATGATGAATGCTATCAAAATACTAGTAAAAGTTTTAAATTTCACGACATGTTTGTTTTTGAGGGGCCCATTTCAGGATTTCTTACCCAAATGCTAAATAACAAATAAATTCACAACAAATCACAAACAAATTAGATTTCTAGATATGTCTCACAAATGAAATAATTTACGCAATACTTGTTTGTTCAGAAATGTTTACTAGTTCCCCCCCTCCTCCGCATCATCACCCTTCACTGTTTGATCCGTCCATTCTCTCCCCATTATTTCCATTGCCGATAACTACGTGTCGAAACGTGTTTGGAATAATTGGATTAATAAACCATCATTTTATTAGCATAATCAATACCACAATAAGACTCACCTACGATGAATGTTTTCTAGATATAAGCACTAAACAGGCTCACAAAAATAGACTGGTTTTTGTTTGCATTTAGAAAAAATACAGAACTAAATTTCATTTTATACATCATTATTGTTTTTTGTCAAAATAAAGACACGAAAACAGGAAAAAACGGTTTGTAATGAAAACAAGTAAAATACGTGAAAATGATAGGGGACTAAAAAAACCTCTGCTATCCCCTTTAAGATGTTATAAAGGCGTGTGCAGTTATGCATTGATGCTAAAGGCGACCACTTTCAACCTTTGCTGTCAGGTCACCATGCTTCTCAAACACCAAGATATGTCCTTAGGAAATTTTATTAAATTATCACTATACGTTTGATTTTTATAAGCGAAAATTCGGGGCAGAGTGCGACGGGGCATAAAAGCTTATATTATAAAAGACAATATTCTTTTGACATTTAAACAAAAAAAATTACTGTAATCAGATGACTAGTAGTCAATTACTTTTCTTTCAGATGACTACAGCATACATAGCGATAATTTTTGGATGCTTTTGATAGGTTTCTACGTTCATCCTCTAGGATCTTTCACGAACTCGTATTAATTTCGAATGTTTGATTTTTGAAATACACCAAATGATCATTTGAAATCGAACACCTAAGAAAGATAACATATTGTTTAATATCTTGTGGTGCTAGCTTTTGCATGCAGATGCTTTGGCATACTCTCCACCAATGTCTGATAACCGGGTACAGACCTTCAAATTATCGACCAAGGAATATGTATCAGATCGATATCTTGATACTGTAATAAATTCTAACAATTTCAATTTATAACAAGAAAAAGTTATAATAATGATACTAATGAAACTATAAAATAGTTCGAACCCAGGTCGCAGAATTTTTCCTTCCATTTTTCGATAGAAAAATCTTTAGCTGATGCTTGGTAGGCTTATCTCTCCAGTTATAATATCATTTATTATTTAATTTATCATTAAGTTCCACAAACTTTCTGAGGGTTGGATAGGAGAGATTCTCGATCTGTGAGCCAGGTGCCCGCCTCCCATTGGGCTTTCAAATATGACAACTTGGTTGTCTTTAAGACACCTTGAGACAGCATGGGTGCCCAGGTGTCTGCGATAGCCCAACTGGTAGAGGCGTCGGCCATGACAGCCGAGGTTCCTGGTTCGAACCCAGGTCGCAGAATTTTTCCTTCCATTTTTCGATAGAAAAATCTTTAAACTATAAAATACTTTGGCCTTACGATCTATCTGTGAGATGCTGAGATGAATATGAAAAAGTGAGTGAAGGATCGTCCCTAAAAATCTTAATGATCTTTAACAAATAACCTTCTCTCGTAAATTCGATCTTTAAGTCAGGGTACATGCAACGAGAGGCAGAGTCTATCTGGCGACAATTTCCCTGGGGAGCAGATATCAGTTTCCGATCCTTCCAATTTGCCAGAGCAGATCACCGTCATGTTAAATATCGCTTCCTCATCGCCGCCTTGATCATATCTTACTTGTACCATCGTCGATGGTGGCCTAAACATCAACCGTAAAGAAAACAGAGCATAATCCACTTTAACAATTTTATGAACAGGAACCCTCCCAAACACTTCCTGATAAATTCTTTTTCATCATTTGAAGCTTTATTCGCAAACATTTATTTAAGAAAATATTTTCGAGTTAAGATATCTGATACATAATAATCGTGCTCTACAATAGCATTGTAATTTTAAAATTAATTAAAATTAAAATATTCGCATTATATAAAAAGGGTAAAATTAAGCGATTATTAATAATCAGTTAATTTCAATTACGTTAACATATGTTATAAAATTAAATTTATACTTAATTTTATCAAATATCCTACCATTTCTGTTAATCTTACAAAGCATGTGTGATGAAATGATTGGGTTGAAATTTAATTTTTCAAATGCTCTTAATTGTAGAAATCCGAAGGAAATCATTCGAATTCTCTAGGTTTTCGTTGGTGACAAGTCTATTAATTCCATCAGATTTGTCTTTGTCTGAATCCCCGTATGATGTCATTATCTAATGAGATTTTCCCCTGACATCCCCTTCAAAGCAAGATGAGATTTTTTTCTGCAAACTATTGCAATCTGTTGGTGTTGCAGCTTCCAATAAAAAATATCGCACGAGCTGATAAATAAATAACTAGCGAAATCAAATAAATATCGGATTTTCAAATGCCGTTACTCGGACGAACCTTTTTCTATTTGGTTTGAGAAAGAGAAAGAAAATTGTGGAAAATTTTTATTAGTTATCTTGTTCTTTTTTTAATATCCCAAATGTATTAATAATCTGTTATCTACCATAGTTTCGGGTTGACCCATCTTGCACAAAAATGTTTAAAGCTACTCGTTCATAAAAGATGCCCATGACTTTCTCAATTGTACCGCACTTTTATTCGGCGATCTGCTGAAACTCCATATCGTGGATTTTATTAATAATTTCTTAAACGTCCTGAACTGGTTCTTCATTAAGGGTGTGCGCGTTCACACTTTCATTCTAAAACCCAAAAAGCTAGAGATGAATCCCAAAAAACAGCGTCTATATTGGATTTGATTTCCGTGATGAAAATGTTGCCATAAAAGTGGCATAATTTTTGTAAAGATCTGTAACCTTGCGACGATTCCGGGAACTTTTCAATTCACCTTCGTGTAGTTTTTATTTGATATTATAAGGAAATTTGCATATTTTTCTCTCTAATATTCTTGAAAATGATCTTCAATTTATCTCATATCTCAAACGGAAAATTCCTTATAACTACCATCTATGACGCATCATTATACCCTTTTGCAGAGAATTTATCACACTGTTTGGATATTCGTGTATTTCTTGGCGACGATTCGCATGAAAAATTCCCATAAAAAAATTAGGCGATCTCCCTAAGATTTTAGTTGTCCTTCCATCAATCAATCTTCTCTTCCACATTTTTGAGGTATTCGATGCCACTCATCTATTCAGTTAGCAGGAGATTGAAATTACCCGTTCGGTCAACGAATTTCTTAGATCTGCCGTATCCTTTCTTCTTTAGGAGGTGCATTTAAAACTTTACAAGGGTAAGATAATTTCTTAATGTCAAAAGATGATCTTATCTTTTTCATTACTGGGTTTCTCCTCAGCAGCGACTTTCTCATCATTTTTTGTCGTTTCGTTATTTACAAAAGAAAACACGAAATGAAAGCGCTAAGGAACTAAAGTGAGGAAATATGGGGGTCGACCAGGAAAAGGACAGCTTAAAAAAAGTAAAATAAAATAGGCTAAAAAGGGAAATGAACTGAACGAAATGCAAAGCAGAGAGGGTGGAGAGGTTAAAATACTGTACATGTAAACAAAATTAATGTGTATAATAATTTTTTTCTTTATTTTCTCATTGTAAACTAGGATTCATCTTGTTTTTGTCAATGACTTCTCTCGGTGACGTCAGATTCGCAAACGGAAACATCCGCTGCAAAAGATGGCCGAAAAAATCCCTAACAGGAAGAGATAAGAAGAGCATAAAAGCAACCGGAAAATCTTTACGGAGGTTGATTAGGCGCACAGGAGAAACAAATAATCTAATAAGTCGCTTCAGCAATTCATTTATAAGAAAAGAAAAGAGAACCGAGGAGGAAAAAAAAAAAAGCTTATCTATGTGAAGTCGACTACACTGCATGAGTCAACTTCAACAAATATAAACTTGAGTTTAATGCAACAACATCATTAAAAAGGCTTCCCATTAAAATAGAAGGGTTTTAAAAATATCTTTTTAAGTTTATATTTAGCTATTTCTGTTTTTGTCAACATTACAATTTTAACCGATCGTTCTCTCTCTTTTCTATATATCTCTCTTTAATCTTTCCAATTGCGACTCTTCAAAAGGCAATCACATTTTAATTAACGCATGGCAGCCTTAACGCGCTTAATATTAAATTTTAAAACGAAAAGATCACGTACATTTAAAATAAACGCGCCGCCTCACATTTACCTTTTTTAATTATAATTTTTACTTTTTGCTGCACTTCTTAAGGTGAAAATGTGTGTTTTAAAAATTTTTATTTTATATATTTAAGTTTGAACATGTAATAAAGGGACTCATTGTTTGTACTCGTCTAACTGGAGCCACGATTGAAACGACGAAGCAGCTAACTGGATTCATCAACGTTGTCCAGAGTATTCAATCTTTGAAAAAATGATCCACACTCTTTGCATAAAAGCGGGTAACGACAATCACTCATGAGTGAGACCGCCGTCGTTTGAAACGACTTTTCCTAGAAACAGAAAATCCACTGTACAACAATTGGCAAATGATTTTAACCAAGGTTGTTCCCGAATCAAGCTTCGGGAATTGTATCTATATTCCTGAACCAATCGTTTAGCCATTGATAACTTTATATTGCACTGTCAAGAGTTCGAGCTTTGATGATGTTAGAAGCTTAAATGTAATTTGGTCCATTGAAAAAAATTCTTTACCAAAAAAGAATATGTAAACACAAAGAAATCTTTTATCATTGATAATTGATTTGCAAATACTGTATAAGATGAAAACTCCTTATAACGAACTCGAAGGGGCCAAGAATTCAGTTCGTTATAAAAAGAATTTGTAATGAGGTGAAAAAAAATCTTTGAAGAAAACACAAATTCAACAACAACAAAAAATTAACAATTAAAAATATTGGTTATCTTAGGTTGATGAAGTGCTTTCGCATATAATAATTGGCCTTTGCACATAATAATATGAGGCACATGACGATTTTACTTTACGACGACAGAAGTGCTTCCACAAGAGAAATTAAAGAAATGACCAAAGAAATGAAATGAAATGAAATGACCAAAGATAGGCTTCATTGCTGATATAAATAAAACAAGGAAACTGGCGATTAACTCCCTCCACGGCGTCTTGTGAATGCTATACATTGCCACCAAGCTTAATTTTAATTCCTCTAAAGGTAACTAGCGTAGGAGTATGGGATGCCAGAGAATGATTCTCAGAATGAATCATTTGGTGAATTCCTTGCAAGGAAAGCCCCGATTGGATTTCGAATATCCGTTGACCCCCGCCCTGCGTTGCGAGCTTCTCACAAATTCCTTTCAGGTCTCCTGTCTGCCCAAGCTTTAAAAGATCCCTTCAAGTGGGTTGTTATTGTGTTATTGTTGCGCTACGATGGAGACCAAAGAGGGTCTTTATAAAAGAAGATCTTTCTGGATCTCTCTCTCTCTCTCTCTCTCTCTCTCTCTCTCTCTCTTTCTGTCTATCTATCTATCTATCTATCTATCTATCTATCTATCTATCTATCTATCTATCTTTGAGTGTATGCGAGAAATGTCGACGATGGAAGAGCAGAGTGTCTTAAATGAAACAGTGTCGTTGACTCGTAGGTCGATGACATTTTGATCATCAGTAGAAAAAAAAGTGGAGTTTAAATCTTCTTACGTTTGGTCACCAAGAAGACAATCCAAGAGATGTGTTTATCTGAAAATGTTTTATGAAGAAAATTATTTTTACAAGATTAAAAGAAATGTACCGTTCGAAAAATAAATCATAAATATGTGTTCATAAATCTTAATGCGTTAGAAAATTATTGTATTTTTAACGATTTTCTACTGCTGAAGCAGTGCGCGATTACACTGATTATCGTTATTTGTTGTGCGATTGTGCGATTAGTGGTAGAAAGTTTAGAGTTCGATGAACCGAAAGCCAATTAAAAGAATTCTTGTTAAAGATACTGTAAATACGTCGGATACTTCAGCCAAATCAATTACTTTATTCAAAATATTTCATTTTATTTTTTCATTGTTTCTTACGTTTAACCATTCATAAAAGAAAGTCATCATATTTTAAAAATACTTTCGTATAAATATTTATCCTTTTCGTATAAGGACAGAGAAAGATATGGTTCGGATTTTCTCTTGTCAATCATCAATCATCCACAATCTCTACGTTGTCAATCGTCAATCATCAATACTTACGTTCGACAAAAGCAAGAACCCGTCGCTGAATACGATACTATTCCTTTCGCCTCCTATGTTTGTTGATTTGTTTGTTTGTTTGTTTGTTTGTTTGTTTCTTATAGAAATCTACAGTTTTATTCCGATCTTGATGAAATTTTGCACGCTTGATCTTCAAAACAAGAGGAAGGTCACTGTCTACATCAGATTTCGAAAATTGAATAATTATGCAAGGCAAACAATATACAGGGTGAGTCTGAAACCCTGTCATACACTTTTAGGGGAGGTAGTATGGATGATTCTAAGCAAAAAAAAAGTTCATACGAATTTGAACGATAACTGAGATATGAACAGAAATAAAAATGCCGCCACTAAGATCAACAAGTTAATAACTCACTTTCTACAACATCTAGGATAATGAAATTTGGGAGAATAATACGGTACATAAAATTGTGTACAGGTTAAAATTTGAACGAATTCCAACGAGTAGTTTCCGAGTTAGTTAGTCAACATCGTAACACGTGGTGGTTAGTACTCACATATGATATTGAGTGCGTAACTCGGAAACTACTCGTTGGAATTCGTTCAAATTTTAACGGTATAATCCAAATAGAGTTGTTTCGTTGAAATTATTCTTGCCAAATATTTCCACACCAACGCCGCGGAAATTGAGCAGGAAATGAGTATAATAAATGATATAGATAGGGCAGTCTTTGTCGAAGAAGCAAAGAGATATACGTGTCTCCCTTCAGCTCCCTGACAAATGTTCAGACGATTGGCGAAAGTTTGACTATTTGAAACCCTTGAACAATGTAGAACCTTCCAGACGCGACTGCAGCTCCTCTTTCCTCTTGCAGTTGTATGTGTATATAAAAGCGCCGACTGTTCTCGGGCGATAGTTTGCGACATAACCGATAACAAAGCATACATCAACTCGACTTTTCAGACGAACAAGCACACGGTATTGGTCAGAGAAACGCTACAGCTAAAGAAGAAAAAGTTATCCGGGCACCGGAAACATCTGAACAACGAGACCTTCGTCTACAGCAGAAAATTTTAGAATTACTGAAAATCAATTTAAGTTATTATTTTACTTCTTGAGGTTGTTCTGTTTACATACAACTGTGATTATTCCGGGCAACGTCGGCTGGCTCAGCTACTTTCTTATATTTATTGTATTTCATTTTAAACTGATGAAATATTTTTTTTAAATATAAAAGTGGTTTTATAAAAATGTTTTTTCATAAAGTTTGTAAAGTTTAATAGAAGAAACATAGAAACTCTTGTAGTAGAGAGGAAATTATTGTAAGATTAAAGAAATATCAAACTTTTTCATAAACAAAGCAAAGACTTTGAAAAACTTAAAATACTGTTTATAGTAATTAAATCCTTTTTCTACTTTATTTTTAACTAAAATATCGTATACATATTCCATTTACATAACAAATCTTAACAAAATAGCCTCATAGAATTCTCCTAGCCCTTTTCACCTATAAAACATTCTTCATATTCATTTTAAAGCAATGCAGTCTCGTAAGAATTATTTCCATAACAAAGTAGAAATTGCTCTCCGAAGAAAAATAAAGATGCTCTTTAACATTAAAAGAGAAAAAAATGTTGCCCACAAGAGACATATTTATCATAAGAAGTACTTTTCTTTCACTGCCTTTTCTTTACAAACAATTTCATATCAACATTTTATTGCTTCCTTTCAGCGAGCTTCAGTCGAGATAAAGAATTTAATCCCCTTAATTTGAAACGTAATTTTTGTTTCTCTGTAATTAGCTGTCAGTATTAAAATACATATTCTGAAATACGGTATGTGAAATTTTATCTCCTTTTTAATTTTTTTTATCTTTTGAAAATTGCAGGATTCGCTTAAATGGTTGAAATATTTCATTAGCGAAAGAGTGAGACTACATATTTCATAGATTTTTTTTCCATACTTCACAAATGTTCATATTCCCACTTTTGATGATGCGGCAGATACTGAATCTATCCGAAAATCCGTTTCCTTCACAGTGTAACAACTACGGTGATACGATTGTGAAGTTCCTGGGATTAACAAAGAGTTAGAGACATTTGAGAATATCTCTGAAAAACTTCTCTGCTAGGTGTGTGGGCACAAAGGCAGTATTCTTCACGAATCCCCACAAAAAAGCCACATAGAGTTAAGTCCCGTGACCAGAGTAGCCACCGCATTAAAACGTCATCTTCCTGAGGTGTATGCCCTCTTGGCAAATTTTCATTGACGCACCCTCAATGTGGCAGAGAGCCTAATAATATTTAGAGAGATTGTCGTTCTATTGGGTCTAAAATGTTTAACGGACTTATGAATAACCCTGTGTTTTTCGAAATTAATTCATTCTTTGATAATAAAAAAAAACAAAAAACAAAGTGAGCTATTACGACATATAAATGAGGTGCAAGCCAAAAGTTCCCGGAGAGAAAAGTGTCTCTGGATGCCTCCTACAACGCCTCTAGATACCACCTTCATTATTACTATTGAACTATTCTACAAGTTATTGTTGCCGTGGAAAGCGTATTTCTTTACATGTCCGTTTTTGTGAAGGTGTGTTCAAGTTGTTTCGCCATCAGCGTTATGACCGACTTGAAGGAAAGGCTTCTCCTGTTCTCTAAGACACCTCATAACATCGCAGTGTAGCAGCCTATTTACCGTCTGTTCTTGTAGATAATCCTTTGATATGTATAAAAAAAAAAGTAAATCAACATTTTTTTCGTGTTTGACGTGCTTTTTTCGATCTTGGTGAATTAGGTGACTTCCACTGAGACGATTGCATAACTTTACGGCCATGTTTTATCTTCAGTTTGAAAGAAAATTTCATGCACATTTATAGTTTTTTCATTTAGTCATGACCGATCACGAAACAGATTGAACACAACAACTTCCAAAACCGTGATTTCCATTCGACTGCATTCGACTTGGCTCGCTCATTTGGTGAAACTTCACTTTTATGGTCAAACTTCCAGAAAAATCACAATGCAAACAAACTCAGGCCCGAATTCTCAAAGATGTCTTTATAAAATGTCAGGCCCGGATTCACAATACGCGTCGGTAACCTTCTTGAACGCAACAACGAGAAATGGTTGTCTGATTTCGAGAGTACGGAAATGAGGTTTTTGTTTGCTTATGACAGCCAAGGCCTCCTATAGACAAGGCCAGCTCAGATGAAATGGCAGCGATTGTAGGTTGGCAGATGATATGCGATGTTATACAGCTGAGATGGAATATACAGCTGAAAGAATGTGCATCACTCTCCCGGGATCAAGGTGTACAAAGGAAATTCACCGCCTGGTTCAGGCAGCAGCCCAAAAAATTTTGTGCTGCTACTTTTGAGGGGCTTGTGAAACGATGGGACCAGTGCCTCATTGTACAGGGAGATTATATGGAGAAATAAACGTAGTTTACAAATCAGTAATCTTATTTGTTTCATTTCCATATACATTTGTAACTTGCCCTCATTTCACTTATTGACTTACCCTCGTATAAGTAATCAAGTTTACGAACGCAGTATTCCTAGTTTCACGAAAATCATTGTACATATAATTGTAATACAGCATTAACAATCTGAAAAATATCCAATCATATCCTGAATATTATCTAAGTAAAAACTAAGTCGAATTTATTTTTTTTACATTATACTACGAGAAAGCATAAAAATCTACTTCTTAATTACCTATTAATAAGAACAATTACCGGGAGTGGTTTGATTTTTCTTAAGCAATTGGTTTCAAAGCACTCAAAATGTTCATTACTGAAGTTTATGAATGTCTGCTAAAAATAGAGGATTTTTGAAATTCTGACTTCAGATTCTTGATCATCAAAAAGTAAAATAAGGCCCCCTCTATCTCTTTATCGATAAACTTGAATTCAAAGGGTCATAATATTTATCTTATTCTCGGGAAAGGTGATGAGGCCGCTTGGCCATTAAATGTAAAAGTTTATGATCTTTAAATTTTCAGCTCGGTTTAAACAGTGATGATAAAAAAAATACGGGATCGATCTTTCAGAATACCTATTTTTTTTTGGTTGATCTTTAAGTCAGAATTTCAAAGATCCAAAATATTTACAGGATACAGACTGATAATTTTCAGTGATGAACTGTTAAGGTTTATTTTTTTTTCTGGTTATGAAAGCTTGCGCATTGATTTTGTCATGTTCCCTAATGGAAAGTCAATTTCCCATCTTAAACGGACTTGTCGTTTTAAAGGTTTTCCTCCCGAATAAACAGCTAAAAAATGTTTTCAATGTCTTTGTTCCCTCTAAGAATAATAATAAGATTTCATATTTTTATCTGCATTAGCTCAGATTTGATGGTTATCTTCCTTAAAACATCTATTCAAGTTTAAAATATTCAGAACATAAATACAGGATGAAGCAATTTTGGATGGCAGAAGAGTTACTTTCCTTTAAAAAAAAAAAAAAGTAAATAAAAAAAATAAAAATAAAAAAGCAGCAATATTCTAGCAAACGAGAAAAAATGAGATTTTGAATCGAACCTGGATTTAAATAATAGAATCAAACTGGAATTATATTCAAAGTGAAAGAAATAAAATCAAAATACAATCTTTCCCCATTCACGAAAAAAATTATGAAAGATGTAAACCAGGAGAATAGAGTAGTCAATTGGATTCGAACACAAGATCACAAAATCAGTGAGAAAGCAGGAGTTTCAAAAATATCAGCCAAGCATAATTACCTTCAGCTAAGTCAGCATTTCCCTAGGGGGTTCGCAAAAACTTGTCGGATTCCTGTTATTGTATGCATATATGTATGTCTATTTATAAATCAATGATTCGCGCAACTCAGATCTTTGTGAAAGGGATTCGCGAAAATGTTTGGCAAACAATGAGCTAAGTTATATATAAATTTTATTTGAACGTCATCCCTTTCCTAAGTAGACAACGTTCAAATTAGACAGGGAATAAAGAAGCTAATCTTTAAAATTGATATCAACAATCACCATTTGAATTTGAATTTTAAATGTCAAGCAGACGGCATGAAATGTTATTTATTGGAACATAATTAAGTTAAATATTAGCAGCAACGTCATTTATTTCGTGAATGAGACTGGAAGGCTTAAGGAATAAGTAAACGAAATAAGCTATCACTACGAAGCACTGAAACGCAATTCGATTATAAAATTCATTATCAAGATATATTTTAATTCTTTATGTATACTCCGGATAATTTCTTCGCAATTGGAAGATTTGATAGAGTAAACATTTGCAATTAATATCACAGGATGAAACATTTCTCTATTACGAATATTGAAATCATTCATTTTGAATTGTCTGCCAAGAAATAAAAATTAATTTGCTTCTTCTCGTCGGCCCTTGTGTTGGCATATAAATTCAACAAAGAAGTGAACACTGATTTGTAGGATGGTTTAGTCCCTTACTCCTTAAAATATGCCGACGTTATCAGTGTCCAAAATCTAAATTTTTGCTTACCTGTTGGAAAATTGACTATATTGCCACTTCAAATTATTAGAGAAAGAATAAATCATTCAGAGAACAAAAATATAGAGGACCCAAAACGATTATTCTTGCCGCATTGGCTAATCCTGAGGATATTTAAAAATAATAAAAAACCCATATTATGTGACCAGTGTGACCAGGTTTTTAAACTTGAAATTACTACGGCCTCCCATCACTACATATTACTACGTTAGTGTCCCAAAATACTACCTTATTACTACAGTAAGGGGGCTTTTTACTAAATATAGATCAGTGCTTTTGAAGTGCTATACAACGCAACGCAAGGCTTTTGGCTATACAAAGAAGGAATACATTGTTACTTTTAAGCATTACTGACATCGGCGCGCGCACGTGAAATCGAATGTACTTGCAAGCGCAATAGGCGCATTCGGCGGTACTCAGATCTGAGAGAACTGTCACGTGGTATCTGACCGCTTTTCTGACCGTCTGAGTGACCGTTGCCGAACGCCCTTTTATCTCAGAAAGAAATGGCTTTACTAGCTTTTCAAATATTGAGAAGAAACGGCGGATCTACTAATTTTAGTTTATATGAAATACAAATTAACATCAAATGGGCAACTGAGCATGCATAATATTCGATCCCGATAAGAGTTTTCCATAAGGCCAGGAAGGAAAAGGTACACTGGGCATCGCCATGATGAAGCTCTCGCAGCTTCTTTGATAGCTTCGCATCGCAGTGGGCGCCGCCATGTTCATTCTGGGCAGTCAGATAAAGAAAACCTTGCTCGGCAACCATCTGAGCTCAGGATCTGACAGATTCGTTGGTTGCCGAACACGTTTTCTTCTCAGACGGAAGTAGCAAAGTGCTCGCCGAACGCTGTTCTCTCAGATCTGAGTCAGATCTGAGTGCCGCCGAATGCGCCTACTGCCAACTGCGTGAAACGGAAACAACAGCATCCACTTCATTCACTCAAGTAACGGAACGCAAGCATGAATCATCATTTAACTGATCAATCAACACCATCCTCTCTAGGTGGTGTTGCATGGTGGACCGCAGCCACCGATAAGAATGGTCACGGTCTTATCGGTGGCTACGGTTGGACTGATGACCAAATTGGTCAGACCAATTAGTGCCCATGTTTTAGGATATTATTAAAACTTCCTTAGAGTATGATATTACTACACCTATTACTACGGAGATTCAAATATTACTACAAATTACTACTTTTTCCAAATTACTACGGTCATTACTACGGCTGGGATTTTAGGCCATTTATTACTACGGTAGTAATGAAATTACTACGTCTGGTCACCTTGACCCATAAAAAAATAGGCAAGTTTGCCAGCGAAGTTGTACAAAGACAGGAGATGCTTTTTTGCAATCATTCTGCCAACAAAGTCCTATGGTTCTCGTCGACCTTTAAAAAAAAAATAAATCAAACAATGAAACAAATTTTAACGAAGATACCAGTTAAAATTTTTATCACTTAAATTAACAGCTATTTTAATAAAAATATTTAAATTGAACACTTTTTTTTTAAATTTTGATCACTAGCCTCATTCCGGTTTTTCGTTTTGATAGGAAAAGAGGAATTAGAATGATTCTTTTCTTGAATGTTTCTATTGCTTTGAAAATATTTGAAATTACTTGACTTATTTTTTTGTAAATCTCTTGTATTAACATAAAAAACGAGAGAAAATGAGCCAGATAATTTCTCCGTTATTGGAAGTTTATTAGTTGGATTCAGCTAAAAAAAAAAATTGCATCTAGGTGTCCATTAGCCTTTGCGTTGACAGGACTCTTCAACTGATAAGCTCTCAACGCTGACTGATGTTTTTCTTACGTGAATCGAACTTAATTAGTGAAGTTCTTCGAATGAGTTTGTTCCGAACGAGTTTCCTACGAATCAACGTTTCCTATCATCGTAAAAAATCCACTTCCTGTAATACTTCATAATCCATTCCAGAAAGGTTTAAATGTCATCAAGAAAAATCCGATGCATGTGAATATTCCTATAAGTTTATCTCTTTCGCATAAACAGAACACTCGGGCAGCTATCAAATCAAACAACTGTTAAATTAGACAGACACACAACTTCTTTATTAGGAACTTTAGCAAAAAGCTACTTATAAAAATGCACGCTTGGTCTGTACAATGCCTCCTATATTTATCAGGCCAGCTCACTGAAAAAAACATGGATACGATTTGTAGTCCCCTTGCTTGAGCATTGAAACAAGGGGACTGAATCAAACGAACACTACATATAACACACTATAGAGCTTTATTAAATAATTAGTCTATTCAATAACTAATTTCACAGATTTCTAACTTTATAATGTGTGCTTTCGAAATATTTGATATAAAAAGTGCTTTTTGTGTTCCTCCATAGATGGCGCTACTTTGAAAAAATATTACTATATTTATTTGCATATATATTGCCAGTATTTTGATTTAAACATAAAGCCATTTAAATAACAAAGTTCTAAAACTTAGATTTGTTAGAAAATGAAAGCAGATTTGTGATATAATTCTTCTATTTTAGCAGGGGCGGCGCTAAATTCTTCAGCGTCCCTATGCAAACCTCTAAAATATGCCTCCTTTCAATCTACGAGGGAGGATCGAAAAGTAATGCACAACATTTTTTTATGGAATACTAT
The DNA here is from genome assembly GCA_023313115.1 of Rhysida immarginata. NCBI lineage: Eukaryota > Metazoa > Arthropoda > Chilopoda > Scolopendromorpha > Scolopendridae > Rhysida > Rhysida immarginata. The sequence continues at coordinate 2,086,207 of JAHWFO010008967.1, forward strand.
TTTGGTCCAGATGTTCAAAGTTGGAAAATTGATCTTTCGCTACAGACAGCAATGGCTTGATCAGGTGTCGCCTCAGCGGAAGGACCGATAACTACTGAGTAAATATGGCGTATTTGCTAGGTGTGAATAACAGCGAGGTGTGTCCGTTTTTTGCGGGCCAAAAAAAAGTGAATGAAATCCACAGAGAAATTTGGAGGTGGATGATGCTGCAAATTTCAGAATTCTTGACGGCAATGCTCGTCCGCATGTCGAGGATTCTGTTCGTGAAAAAATTGAGAAATTTGGCTGGGAGGTGCTCAAACAACACCCTGCAATCCAGACCCAGCACCATCTGACTATCACCTCTTTGGACCAATGAAGAAATTCCTAGTATTCCAAATTCCTTTGGTTCGGATCAGCCATGCGTAGGTTTATACAACCAGAAAACGGAGTTTTATGAAATAAAGTGTATTGAATCTGTTGTCACGATGGGAGAGATGTGTCGAGATACATTGAAAAATAGGTTAAACCTGCAGCTTTCTTGTGCACTGTTTCATTTTTGCTTATTAAAAATGCTGCCACAAAAAATTGTTGTCCGTTACTTTTCGATCTTTCCTCGTGCAATGCACCCCATCCTACAATGCGCCCCCATGCGACACTTATTTTGCTTACCGCATCGCACCGCCCCTGTATTTCAGCTTATTTCACACAGACAGTCAAGCAGACAGTCGGTCTCCATTTGTCGCCATTTTTTTCAGTGAGTTGGCCTTGTGTTTATGAAAGGCCTTGCTCAGTATCTTGGTCATTAGATATAAATGGTCATCGAGTTCCACTAAAAAATGAAGCTAAAGTTTCTAGCTCCCGATAGGGCGGGAACGTCATTGAAAACTGGCGCTGCATCTATAATCGGCCCAAGTGTGCATACAGCGCCGCCCTATCGGGAGCTACAAACTTTAGTTTCATTTTCAGTTTTTATGGAGTCGGAATTGAATTGGGCCAGAATTTGATGACATAATACGGCCGAAGCTGGTGATTCTGTAAAATTTGTGATGACATAAATACATTACTTAGCTCACACTTAACATTGGGCATCAACTATATAAATAAAATAATTGTAGAAGTTAGCGAATTCCCTGGCTTCTATAAACAATGGATAATGGCGGAATCTCGATGACCATATATATCTATAAATCATGGTTTGTACGTTCATTCGACCAGTCGTCCGCCGTTTGCACGATAACTTGAAAATGGATTAACTTTTTCAAATTCTGTTTTCAGAAATATGACCATCAAAGTCTTAGCTCGGCCGTATCAACTTTTAAGAATTTTTCGTGGACCCCTTCAAGTCGAATTCACGTGCTAAAATAGTGACTGTAAAGAATACCAAGATAATGGCATGTCATATAACAATCAATTTGTCAAGAATGAATATATTGTTACTTTCTGTTCATCTTTTAAGCATTATTGACATCGGCGCGCGCACGTGAAATCGTTTTGTCGACGCACCATTGCTCAAGTGCTCATAATCTATATTATTAAGGGCCGGTTCTACCAAACTCGGATAAATCCTCAGATAGAATAAAATCTTGTAAACATTCCAAGGAGGAGCTTTAGCAGTGAAGCAGAAATACATTTATACATTTATTAAAAAGAAATTACCCCCCCCCCCCCAATAGGGGAAGGCAAGTGGCAGATCCTGCGGTCATATATTTTTACCCCTTTATCTGCACTTTTTATCTCTCCCCAAGTTTTTGATTCAAGAAAATTGATTTTCTCGAACGTAATATGTATAAAATGTAAAAAACCTCGTTTCTTCTTTCATTTTTCATCATTTCCGAACGTATGATATACAGGGTGTAAATGGACGACGTTTCACAAATTTAAGGATATGTAGAGGATGAAACTCTGAGCAAAAAGGTCTAGTCGCGTTTTTCGTCTGAGGTTCCGTTATAAAGTTATAGCGCTTTAAAGTTTCGTGACATCACTTCCGGAAATCTATCTTGGTACAGACGCTGAGTAATTTTTAACTTAGCGCTATAACTTTTTAACGGAGCCTCAGATCGAAAAACGCGATACTAGACTTTTTTTGTTCAGAATTTCACCCTCTACCTGCCTTTTCATTTGGGCACGACCTTTTAGAATCACCCTGGCCGATACCGATATTCCTTACCGATACCGAACTTTAAAGCGCTATAACTTTTTAACGGAGCCACAGACAAAAAACGCGACTAGACTTTATTTGCTCTGAGTTTCATCCTCTACATATCCTTAAATTTGTGAAACGTCGTCCATTTACACCCTGTATAACATGCCATATGTTGCCATAGTTCTAAGGACCAAGTGACTGCCACCCCCGCAAATCCAACTTCCCTGGAACAATTGGACCTAAACTTCATAGTACCGTAGATCTTGCCTAGAGGAATCTGGATACCGAATTTCACGCCTTTATATACCTAAACAGCACACAGATATGTTGCCCTCCCTGAATCCCACCCCCTTAATTCCGACCCCAGTGTACCAATCAAAATCAAACTAAACAGTACAGATGGGCATGCCCATAGCAAGCTATATTCCGAATTTCAACCTTCTACCTCAAAAAATGTAGAAATTATGAAGGGGTACACAGTTAAGACATTGTAAAACCAATAAGTAGCTCCATTCTTCGGCTACTGAATAATATAGATTATGAGCACTTGAGCAATCGTGCGTCGACAAAGCGATTTCACGTGCGCGCGCCGATGTCAGTAATGCTTAAAAGATGAACAGAAAGTAACAATGTATTCCTTCTTGACAAATCGATTGTTATATGACATGCCATTATCTTTGTATTCTTTACACTCACTGTTTTAGCATGTGATTTCGACTTGAAGGGGTCCACGAAAAATTCTAAAAAGTTGATACGGCCGAGCTAAGACTTTGATGGTCATATTTCTGAAAACAGAATTTGAAAAGGTTAATTCGTTTTCAAGTTATCGTGCAAACGGCGGACGGCCAGATAAACGTACAGACCAAGGGCGCATTCTTATAAGTAGCTTTTATGCTAAAGCTCCTAATAAGGACTGGAATAAAGCTTAGATAAGTCAAAACGGTGTTCTACCATCCTCAGATAAACACCAGAATAAACCACAGATATCCTGATAAAGTTATACGGTCCTCTAGAGGTCGGATAGCCACTTATTCCTCGTATAGGCCGTGTTCAGTGAGCACTCAGAGGACGCTCGCTCCAAATGCGTTCGTAAATTCCCCGCCTCCAAGATTAGGCGTACGTAAAATCTTACTCTTTGAGAGCGCTCCCGAGCTTAGTGAGCGTAGTTTATTTTGGCTGTTTACGAACACGGCCATAGTGAACCTTTTCGCTCAAATTTACGAGCGTAAATGGCGGTACTTCCGGTCCGCTTCGATTTGAAAATGCCCTCAAAACCATAATATTTCGTGTTATATAATTACCATTTTAAACTACGACGGAAGGACTAAGTTTTAGGAAGCAAGTGAACAGCAGATTAGATTTAGATTACCTGTTTGTATTTCATTTTCAATGATCGACAACATAGCCCCCAAAAGGAGAAACGAAACGGTATTTTGCGACAGAGACAGATGAAAGTTTCTTCATTTGTCTGTTTTGCGTCTCTGAGGTCTGAGTTCTCCAGCTGCATTTTTTTTTCGCGTTTGTTTTTTCTGCCGTGCCGCATTTCAACACCAACATTGACTGGAAAACTTTTTTTTCACGATAGAGGGCTTTATCTTATCATTGTAGCCTATGCTTGAATGAATACTTTTGTTTTTTCACTAAATATCAAACTAACCAATCACAGTGCGCTTTACAATGCTTGTGCTCCGATAAAGTTTTCTGAGGAATAAAAAATGTTGGTAGAACGCAACTGAAGCGTATATTGGGTTTAAGTTTAAACCTTCGACAGCTTTCTGAGGATATATCCAAGGTTGGTAGAACCGGCCCTAAGTAACGGAATAATTGAGCTACTTATTGGTTTTATAATGTCCGTCCGTCCCCTTCATACTTTCTACATTTTTTGATGTAGAAGGTTGAAATTCGGAATATAGCTTTACTATCTTCACTATTTAGTTTGGTTTTGATTGGTGCACTGAGGTTGGTATTCCGAGGGTGGGATTCAGAGAGGATAAAAGATCTACGTGTTTAGATACGTAAAGGAGTGAAATTCATTATCCAGATTCCTCTAGGTAAGATCTACATTGCTATGAACTTTAGGTCCAATTGTTCCAGTGGGGTCAGAGTTGCGGGGGGTGGCAGTCACTTGGTGGTTGCGGGGGGTGGCAGGTCTTTAGAACTATCGCAACATATGGCATGGAACTCTTTATTTCCTCCATCCCCCCTTAGCGCCTTTATCCCCTTTTTCGTCATCGACTCGGTTTGGTATTTAAAAATGGACGTAAATATTGAAACGTGTTGATGTTGTTTTGCTTTTTTTTTTCGTGTGATATCGGAGAAAGGAAAGAAGATAAGAGCTTTTTTTTACATTTTCTACATACTACGTTCGAGAAAATCAGTTTTTTGATTTAAAAACTTGGGGAGAAGTAAAAAGATAACGGGGTAAAAATAGATGAGCGCAGGATCTGCTACTTGCCTTACCCTATTGGGGTGGCGGGGTAATTTATTTTTAATAAATATATATATGTATTTCTGCTTCACTGCTAAAACTCCTCCTTGGAATGTTAATAAGAATTTTATTTTTTAAGCATTCTAGACTTGAACACGCGCACGCGACGATCGCTTTGTCGACGCACGATTGCTTAATTGCTTATAATCGATCATGTATGTAAAGAAGACTGTTTGTTTGTGGGTTTGTTTGTTTGTTTGTGGGTTTGTTTTTTATAGAAAACGTCAAAATTGTGTATTAAATTCGAGCATTAATGAATTTATAAGGGGAGGAGTATGAGAAAATAAAGGCCCTTACGGCAGAAGAGCATGTACGAGTAAATAGCAGATTTACGGCAGCGTGAGAAACAATGGTCCTTGTGAAGTAGAAAAAGCATGAACGAAATGTTGCCACTTCGAGCTGAAGAGGAGATAAAAATTTTTAAGACACATCAACTCTCTAGGCTTCTGAAATTGGGTGTTATGTAAAAACAAATCTATATATACATGAATGTTTCTTTGTTCGCTCTGTATGCGTTCATCTATTGCGATGAAACTTTGCACACTTGATCTTCAAAGCAAGAGGAAGGTCACTGTCTACCTGAGATTTCGAAAAAATAATAATTATCGATAAAAATGAATGTTTTTTGAATGAATGTCACTGTTACTGTATGTTGGGAGCATGAGCCAAAGGTTCCTGGTTCGAATCCAGGCTGTGGAATTTTCTTTCCTATTTTTCATCAGTAATTTGAACAGCTGAGGTATGGCATCGGATAAAACCTCATAGAATATTCATGAGTTATTTTTTAATGAATGTTTCTTCGTTCGTCCCATATGCATTCCTACATCACGTGAAAATAATAAGCTTATAAAGAATAGCGATAGATTAAAAATTCCAATGATTAAGTTGCAAAACTTTTATTTAGTACCTGTAGGTCAAAATTTTTGTTTCATTGTACAATAATAAATACTTTAAGATTTTTAAATACAGTATGAAAATAAATTTAATCTTTGCTTTTATTTCATAATGATTAATAAAATAACCTTTTACAATATATTTAAAAACACTGAAGGTTGGGAAGAGTGTTATTAGGAACAAGGTCAGTGATGAAGTATCCTCAAAATTTTATCTTTAAGAAAACAGTAGCAAAATGTAAGCTCTGTATTGTAATTTCTTTATTAAATCTAACTTAAATCATTCAGTTCGAAGATATTTAAGTAGAATATCTCAAGAACGAGAAAAATAAATTAAGAAGATTTTTCCATCTTCTTTAAAAGTTGTTTAAAACGCCATTAAAAATCGTAGAAGACATATTAGATTTATTTTATTTTCTCGTAAACCTTTTTTCGTTCTTTATATATTTTTTATCGATTCTTTTCAAAATTTATTTCTTTAGCTAATTATTTTTAAGAGCAGTACCAAACATTTACATTGGAATGTCAGTAAGATGGAACGATTGAAGCGGTCTTCAATAATGATGGAGGTTGAAGAGGCAGGCAAAATCATTTACGGCCGAAACAACTAACTGGGTTGAAATAGCATCCTGGAGCCCCCTGCCTGGAAGCTTTTTTCGGTTTGGGATAGTAAACTTCTCGTCTGGGGAAGAAAAGAAACACGTTGCTAGGTTGTGCACGAGATCTCAACTGGCGATCATAATAATAGTAAGGAGCCTAAAGAATAGAAAACAAAACAAATTTAAATGTAAATGTAGTAAAATGCAATTCTTAAAAGAATATATAGAAAACTTTCTTAATGTATATACGAGGATGGATCCAAAAAATGGTTCAAATGATCCAACAGCCTTTGAAAAGTAATTATTGTGGAGAGAATATTTTTCCCCAGAGTGGAGACAGATGGCGGTTGGTAGATAGTGTCAAGATCTATAAAAGACCTTAGGTAGTGTCAGTTCGCAGACACGTCAGAGCGATTGAAATGGCAAGACGTTTAGAAAAGTGGTTTCGCTTGGAGGTGCGAGCCGTGATTCGTTTCTTATGGGCAAAGGTTACGTGGAGCCACCGACGCATGTTGAGAGATGGTGTCATCCTCCTGCGCGACAATGCCAGGCCTCATACTGCTCGCCAAACTCAAGAATTGCTGCAAAAGTTCAAGTGGGAAGTCTGGAGCCACGCCCCATACAGCGCTTATTTGGCACCCAGTGACTATTTCCTTTATCCGAAATTGAAGGAACACTTTCAGACAGTGATGTGAAAACACTGCCGAGAACTGGCTCAACGGGCAGGGACGTGATTTCTACCAAGCTGGCTTAAACAAGTTGGTCTTGCGTTGAGATAAATGCCTAAATAGACTTGGTTATTATGTGGAAAAGTGATCGGCAAGTATGCCTCTTAATTCCCTTTTGTATTTTCTGTCTATTGTTAATAAATAATTTTTTATTACCCTTGTAACCTTTTTTTTTGGATCCATCCTCGTATATGTATTTAAAATTATGTGTCCCTGCGCAATAATTAATTTACAAAGAACTAAGTATTAAGATAATTTTATTGTAATTTGAAAAGTTTTGTTTTATTGAAATTTTAAAAATAAATCTCTTTAATATTTTGAGTGTGGATTACAAGTGGTATAACAAGGAGAAGCATGTGTAAAACCAGACGAGGAAAAAGGAATAAAAAATTTACGTTTAAATGATTTCTGTTTTGAGTTGCTTGATTATTTAGTGCTCCACAAAAAAGTGCAATCTAATTTGCCACAAATAAAGTGATAATAAATTTAAAATCGTATCATTATATGCAATAATGCATCCTAAAAATGAGTTACACATAATGCATGCTAAAAATGCATTACACATAATGCATCCTAAAAAAAATCACATATCATACACATTATAGATTGTATTGCATCCTAAAAAAACATTTTTTGAGTCCTTTCGCCTTTTATTTAGTAGCCATAGGTGCATCCTAGCAGAAATCTCTATCCATTATTTGGATAAAATTTCAGCATTCCAAGCATTTTAAAAACTTTTTAGGCAAAAAATGGAGCCGTGAAAAAAGACCAAGACGCTAATTTAAGGTAGAAGATAAGTCATTAATATGGGCATCCCAGAAAAGATTATATGAAAGATGAATCCCTAGAAATTTATAAGATTTGATAGGAATGAGTTCATTTGTATTATAAAGTAACGAAAAATTAAGTCAAGCTTTTTATTACGCTTATGAAAGATTATTTATAGTCTTCATCAGATAACTTAAACCTCGACCTTGAAGGTCTAAGATTATTCTTGAAGCTAAAATGGGAGGCAAGAATAATCATCCTAGACGTTCAAGGTTTTCTCAAGATTCAATTGGAGGTGATTTTGAATGTTCCAACTTAATAATTTGTTAAGTAAGATATTAAACTTGTGTTGAATCGCGGAGAGAGTATAGTCAGCGTAGAGTAAAGTAGCATCATCAGCATAAAGAATCTTGGATAGCGGAGTTAAAGTCAAAGGGAGATCGTTAATAAATAAGTTGAAAAGAAGGGAGGATAGTATAGAGCCTTCGGGAACGCCGATATTACGAGGTATAGTGGACGAAGATTTGATAAAAGGGTGAGGGTATAATGTCTATCTTTTAAAAAGCTGGCAATCCATTGGAGCGGAAGACCATGGGAAGGGTAAGAAGGAGCGGAAAAATATGGGAAAGGTAATGAAGGAACGGTGTCTTTGCTAAGGTTAATGCCATTAGGGGTTAAGGAATTGAATTTCCAAATAAGAAAAGACTCGAATTGCTTTCTTTCTTATTGTGGAAGTTATTGCGAAGAATATAGAGGCTGAGGTCCTTTAAAGAGTGACCAGGGGAATTAAAGTGCTTAGCGACAGGGGTGTCAGCATTGCTAAGGATGTCGAAACTTATGTCTGGCGAAGCTGTTACGCATAGTATTACCAGATTTTCCGATATACTGCTACTGATATACTTTGCAATGTAAGAGATATATTAGATTGTGAGAAATGCAGGTCAGATTCTGATTAATCTTGAGGGTAAAGGAGGAAGCACTGCTGGAAATGAAGGTGGCAGGTTAAGGAAATGGCAGATGCCACACAGATTTTCATTGCAAGGTGAACAGCCATTAGTGAAGCGCGATCACGTGATCATTAGTTCGATTTCAATGACATTTTAATCATGTTAGGCTGAGGAAGAGTCTATCGAATAGCGAAAACAGAATTTGAAAAACTTAAACTTCTCAGTCAAAGTTTCTCATCACCGATCAATTGATTATTCGGTTAAAAAAATTAATTTCTTATTTAGTTAGGCTATATCAGGCTAATAATAAGATAGTGGAATTTCTTGAAGAAAATTTCGAAAAAAGTCGATTTTTTTTTAAACTTGATGTGTGGAAAATCGAAATGCTATATTCTTTCGTTTTTCTGGTCCACAGCCCTGTAATGTTGCAAATAGTTTTCTGAAGCAAAAAAAAAATCACCATTTCAGCCTAAATTCATGTTAAATACGTTTACTTATTTTATTTTATGATTATTATTACTATAAAGAGTAAAGCATATTTTGTTTTATGTAATAGAGTGGGTCGCACAAAAATATTACAGAAAATGCCCATCCGCGGCCACAAAAAGTTTGGAAACGCCGAGTTAAATCATTCTCGAGAAATCGTAGGACATACAGCCGACGGACAGTCAGGCCTACAAACGTAGCGAAAATAACATCCGTCGTCAACTGCTGTGACTGCCGTTTCAGAAGTATGTCAATGAATGTTAGGCTGCATCTGTAAAATGACGGTGTGGCAACCACTCGCGACCATTCGTCTCAAAAGTAATCATAAGAAGTGCATGATCGAAATAAAGATGTTTCAAAAATATCTAGATTTGACCACATAAGAGATCTGATCATTCGCTGGTCGTTCGTGGTAATTTGGAAATTAAAATGGCCAGCGATTTGGAGTGGGTATTCCTTTGACAGAACAAAATCAAATAATCGAAGTTTTCGATTTTAATTTTTGAATAAAGAACAACTTCACTGATATTTATCGGTCAAAAATATATTTTATATTAGCTATTAAATTAATCCTAAATACACAGAGTAAAAAATTCATTTACAAACTAGTAGAGCTTGCAGGTGGTTCAGAGTAAACCACATTTTTGCATAGGAACGCTTGTACGGAAATGCACTATTCTCCTTCTATTAGAGTGGAATCGTTAAACCATTCATGTACAACAACAAGCTATATTGGGGTATTGAAAATACGTTATTACAAGAGTTGTTCAAAATGGGATCTCCCACTTTCACTGCGAAAAATATTCTCTTAAAGTCTTTTAAACACGTCGTCCGTGTTCTGAATGCGTTCCGCTGCACCAAAACCCGCTTCACCAGATCTTCCTCGGAAATCCCTAGAGTTTCGTAGAGAAGACTTTTCCTGAATCCCCACAGGAAGAAAACAAGCAGTGTCAAGTCTGGGGAAAGTGGAGGCCATGCTTTAGGCCCTCCTTGACCAATCCATCTCTCACCAAACATTTGGTTTAGGTAGGCCCTGATATCTCGCGAAAAATATGGCGATGAACCATACTATTGAAACCACACTTTCTGCCGAGTGCCCAATGGAACATATTTAAGCAGCTCGGGCAAAAAGGTTTCTTGAAGAAAAGCCAATTTGAACCTTTGAAGCGTGGAGGAAAAACCCGATCAAGTGATGCTGACAATTCCTTCCTACATGCTTACTGTGAATTTCTGCTGGAACCAACGAGAGAGAGTGGCAGATAAGTATAATATCGGCATTGAAAAACTTGTGTCTCTTTATGATTGGTTGGTTGATTAGAAATTTTGGCGTGGACTACTAAGGTCATTTTGCGCCTTTTACACAAGTTATATCTGTACGCAGCCCGGGACAAGCACAAACATCCATGCCCTCGGCGGGATTCGAACCCACGACCAGGCGGACTCGAGAATTAGAAAGCCTACGCCCTAGCCCTCTCGGCCACCTGTCTCATTACGAGAAATGTCTCAATAACAACGGCGATTATTTAGAAAAGTAGTGTTAGGTTACTTTTTGTTGCAAATAAAGTTTGTTTGATAACTTTTGTTTTTTGTTGAAATACACCCAATCGTTCTTTACTTTCTGGACGACCCTCGTATTAATCAACTCACGGACAAGTTCAACGCTATTCCCACGGACATGTGCCAATAATGTTGTGAAAATACCGTATCTTCTTCGTCTGCAGGCTTGCATGGACATGGATAGAACACAGAGAACAGATTGTAGAAAATCGATTGGATTACCAATTGCAGCATACTTTGATCAATAATGAAATTTGTTTAAATATATAGTCTTATAATCTGAAGTAAACTCCAGTTCATCCTGTACGCTTTTAGACATTTCTTTATAAAAACTTTCAGAAAATAAACTCATGATAAACTCATTACAACATGATAAAGGCATTATCGAAGGCGGAAGTTAAACATAATAAATACCGTCTAAGGCTGCAGTTAATGTTCCAAGAACATTTCAGTCAATTTTAAGATCCGACAGTTTATAATAAAGTGATGACCTTTGTTGCTCTCTGAACGGACGGAAGTTTCAATACAATGCTCTAACCGTGAGGGCTAATTGGAGGTACATCATTAATTAACACGTGGTTGAAAATTTTCTGTCACTTTTCCATGTTTTCAAAACGTAATATTTATGTCAACTTATCCTTTGACATTAATAAAAATTTGGCATTGAAGTTTTAATTTATCTTTTAAAATCACCTTATTAATAAGCATTTCTTTTTTGTTTTTATGAGAGTCGATCATAAAGTCAATCACCTTGGAAGTACGAGTGCAGCAGTGAAATGACAATGCCTAGAAACCCAAACCAAACCCAGTTTAACCCGTGCTTTATTTCGAAGTTTCTAATTTCTCATCAAAAGATGTTTAATAAGGTACTTTGAACTTTTGGAAGATAATGGACAAGAATTATTTTTAGAAAAAAAAAGTCATTAATGCTATCCGGTTTCGCTTAGGCTGCGTTACCTTGCTAACGAATTGTTGAAATTTTAAATTAATTGAATACTGAATATTTTAAATGACTTACAATTAATCTCATGCTGCTAATAAAGCTACTTATAGCGTCGACTACGATTGGGTCTAATGGTTTTAGATAATAGCTCATTTTCCTTACGATAATTTCGATAATAACTTTATTTCAATGATCTTGAACGCAGAATTAAAAAAAAAAATTTAAACATTCGAACTTGTCATTATTTATCATAAACAATTTTAATGAGCATAAAAAGTTAAAGAAGTAATAGTAATCCAAAACCTAAAGCGATAAAGTAATAACAAATAAATAAATATATAAATAAAAGCTCATGTTTATTTAAGCCAAAGAGATGGGAATTGGAGGCTCGGCGCTGCCTTGAAAGCTAGCTGTACGATACGTGCATTTCGGAGAGGCCACAAAGGATGAGAGAGGTTCTGCTCGAGCTGTCAGCTACTGTGGAAATGCCCAGATTCCCCGAGGAGCTACAAAGCGGGTAACTGCGAGACACGAGAATAGGGGTCACCTCGCTATCTTTTAGCTCATTTCACTCACGGGGAAGATGGCGGTGGCAGTAAAATAATAATAATAATAATAACAACAACAAAATAAGCTAAGGAGACCTCAGAGACTTCCATGTTTTCGTCACGAATCAAATACACAAAACGTGAAATAATTATGTAACCAAAGCCATCTTGCAAAAGGGGGAGGGGGGAAGCGATACGGCCGTCATTAATAATGGCAGCAATAAAATGGAACCGTTCGTTGATTTATGCGATCGGGGATGTTTCAAATGCCTTGCCGTTTTATCGCCACTAATCATCGAACTGTCACAGGTTTGTTTTTTAATACATTTCGTTACCACCTCCCCACTTCTTCCTTTCGATCTAGTAGTCATTCAGAATCGTAACGAAAGAAATTTGAGAAAAATTCTGGCTCAGTCACTTGTAGAACGTTCCCGCCAAGATAAGCATTACGTTTCATCGTGACTGGGCATTTCTTATGGATTTCAAGTTCTAGAATATATACACAAGTGGTAGAGCGGAAACAAAGAATTGCTAGAAAAAAAAACTTGGTAAGGAGAAAACCTTTTTTTCCCTGCATTTGACAGTGAAAAATGAAAATTGTGCGGAATTTATTTAAATGAAATATTGCTTTTAAAAAATAAGTTTCTCTTAGTGTTAAACATAAGTGGACGAATATTCCCACGCCGAAAGAACATTGAAAAACAAGCCGATTTTTAAATGCGATCCTGGTAATTGAATTTCGTTTTTGAGGAACGAAGATTTAAAAAATAATCAAGTATTTTCTGCCCAAACATAAAGTAAATAAATAAACGGAAGGAAATTTTACGTGATCTGGATTCGAACCAGGGTCCACGAGTATCAGCTCGCCGCCTCAACCAACTGTGTTTTGTGGATAACGCTCCCTAATGTTTAGAACATTAACTCCAGTTTAAATTTATTACTTTCGTACATAGAACCATGTGCTTTAAATAATTTTTCTTGTCTCATTTAAATAGGAATTCATAAAATTAAAAATAAAAAGTAAACTATGGTGGCGCGTTTAATATTTTCTAAACTATCTATCAATGTTTTATACGTTTTGAATATAGGAAAAACTCAATTCATCGTGTACTTAAACCAAGATGTAAATTTGCATTCACAATAACATCATAGGAACGAACATACACTTTCCTATTTAATATTAAATAAGTCTGGGCTAGGGATGCTCATTTCAAGCATCTATGACGGTTAAGACAAATTTGAAGGGGCACAATCATTCTGTCATTTATTTCCTTGATATGTTGAGTATAGCTTTAGTGAGGCAGTTTTCTTCTTGTACAATCATTTTGATTTACCCTACTTTAATGCACTTTTTTATCCGAATTTGTGTAATTATTAAATTTGAGATGAGAGAGTAAAGACATACATAAATGCTTAAAATAAATCTACTCTTACCCAATCACTACTTGATGTCGAAATATTTGAAAACTGACATGGAAATCTTTTGGATTCATAAACTGTTTGACTAATTGAAATGGTAATTCCGCTTCTACTGAAACAGGAAGTGGAATACACAGAAGTGTCTAGAATATTTCAGATTCCGAGATCTATTTTAAATTTAATTAACGACGGATGCTGCTTCATTAATGGATGATTCAGGATATTTTTAGCCTTTTCTACTCAACTCCTCTCGTTCTAGACGTTTTCCAGGACCCATTGAAGACTATTTTCAGTGTATGAATAGAAGTGTGCTATTGAGCCCATAAACCTTGTCTAGCCTCCGTCGTTTCTTTTATATCCAACTTTAGAAGTCGCCTAATTGCCTATAATGAGATTAGCAGATGATTTATTAGAAGAGCGTGGAAACTCTTGCGTGGGTGAGAAAAACTTACTAATGAGGAAGGTAATGATAAAAATAACCTATTTCAGGCATTTTCTTTGAGAATATGTAGAGAAAATCCCAAAATACAACATCTATTGTGTTACCTTCGATTAATCAACCCTATCGCTTTTCTGTGTTGTAATTTTATACGTTGTATGAAGTCATTAATTGGAAGAATAAAGGTCAAAATTACACAACAGGATGTAAGAAAAACATACGAAATAGCATTCGCGATCCAAATTTTCTCCAAGCGTCTTAACAATGCTCTCAGCTTGAGCAACTTTTTACAATGTTGTGTAATTTTGATTTTTATTCATTGACTTTGAATCGGAACATAATTAATTCAAGAACTTTTTCGACTTGAATTCAAAATTTAATCATTCAACTTTTATTTTTATGCAACAATTTTTATAATTATTCTTTATAAATATTCTTCGATCTAGGCCTAACTAGTATCGATTTTGTCACCTGAAGAAGGAAACAGGAGCTCCGGAAGAGCTTAGTGAACAACGTAGATTTAAGTTGAATTTTTCTTTTTCGAGATAACAGTGGCGATCCAAATTGTTACTTCAAACTTCATAACAAGGCTCTAATCTTGGGTAGTAATTACAATGTTACAATTATAATCTTGGTTTTTAATTACAATGTTGTGTAATTTTCAGAAAGCCCACTTTTCAGAATTGATCTGTTTGTTCATACGGATGATGAAATGTTTTTCAAAAGCAGAAAGTTTGAAAAGTGTGGGAAGAAAAGAAAAAAATATTCTCATATGCGTTCTAAATCCTCGTCCATCAAGCACAGGAGAAATTCTTTACGCGTTTGTCTATCTTCAGAATATCGTGTACTGAGAATACGAAATTCGATCCCAACATGCGGAAAAAAATTCATCCATAATTCAAACTAACACTCTCAGTAATATTAAACTATTTACATCACTTTAATATGGTGTTTCTAGTAATATTAAACCATTCCGAGCAATCTGAAAATGCAATCATAATGCTTTCTGCACTTACATAACTCTCCACGTCATTTTCAAAGACGCGATGTTTCACGTAGCACTTAACTGATGGGATTTTCAAAACTGAAGCATGTACAGGGTCTTTATAATTAAAGTTCCATTTTGACATGGCCATAAAAAAAACTACTGGACCAAAGCTCTATAATATACTTGGTAATATTATACTAGTGGGCATGGGAAGTTCACACCCACGAAAAACAAAATTAGTTCAAAAGGTCACCACCAGCATGGAATGGCGCTCTATGCAATATTCGTATACGAAATTAGACACGAAGACACAGGTTAACAAGTCTTTAATCGTTACTAAAATTAGTTACATGTTAAATGTGGCCTCCACCATTTACTGAAAGCAGATTACACCTGTATCTTCATGTCTAATTTCGTATACGAATATTGCATAGAGCGCCATTCCATGCTGGTGGTGACCTTTTGAACTAATTTTTTTTTTGGTGGGTATGAACTTCCCATGCCCTCTTGTATAATATTACTAAGTATTATAACTTTTGGTCCAGTAGTTTTTTTTATGGCCATCTCAAAATGGAACTTTAATTATAAAGACCCTGTATACTAAAATGCTAATAAAAAAGCTTTTCCATCCAACCTATTGTCTCGATAAATAAATTTAAAAGCCGTTACATTCATTTGGGACAGTTTTAAATGAGGCGAGTTTCTTCATTTCTGAAATGCCAATATGTTGAGATTTCCCAAAAAGATAAAACTAATATCTCAACTATAAAAACAATAGAAATTAAAAAATTATTTTTCGCGCGAGTAAACATAGATGATGATTTGTAAATTCTATTGGTTTTTGTTGTTGAGATATTAGCTTTATCTGTTTGGAAATTCTTCATTTCTCTGTAACATGTTTCCTAAATAATTTTTATTTCTCCAAAATTTGCATCTGAATGGCGTCACTAACATCAACGCCTCGCATCAACGAACAGGAGATTTTTAATGTTTTGACAAATATTTTAAATTTTAATTCATAAGATATTAAGCGAGGGTTTTATCATACGCCATACTTCAGCTGTTCAAATTAAAGATGAAAAATAGGAAAGAAAGGTCCATAGCCTGGATTCGAACCAGGAACCTTTGGCTTAGACCGCCAACGCGCCAACCAATTGCGCCACTGCGGACATGAAAGCTAAACCTTAACCCACACGAAGAAGATAGCCTGCCAACTTTTCCTTCTCGTATTGTTTTCGTGTCCACTCTCTTCTATCGTTACAAACAGTGGAGCGAAAGCAGCACCTCTACAGGGAAAACTAGGAAATCACAAAAATAGTTTAAATAGTTTCGTTTCAGTTGTTCATCCCATTGACTAGTAAAGTGCGGACCAATCAGAACAAACGCTTACAATATTTTGCTTTTACTCCGTGCCTTCATAACGTATATTCTTATCTGCCGTGATCCACGTAACATCCAAGATTTACCATTCATGGCATTACATGCCTCAATTAACACCCCCAAACACTTCAACCTCTAACAAAATTCTTTCTGAGCCTAAGCAACTGATATGTATCCCGCATAATTGGCGACATCCATTTTTTCACGGATCTTGTTTTACGGCAGATACGAAAATAAAGTATTGTATCAAAGCACGGCGTGAAACTGACATATTTTTGTGATTTTCTGGTTTTCCCTATAGAGTCACTGCTTTCGCTCCACTATCTGTAACAATAGAAGAGAGAGGACACGAAAACCATACAAGAAGGAAAAGAAATTCGAGCTATTCTCCTCATTTTACGGATTTAATATACTTTGCTCTGTTTAAAAGTTGTAGGCTGTAAAAACCTGAACTTATTTATGGGCCGCCCTGTACAATATGTATCGGGATTCGTCAGACTACATAACCTTCTTCCAGTCTTCAAGTGTACAGTCATGATGTTCTAGACGTTGCTGTAGACGAATTTTTTCTGTACTTTAAAGAAATCACAGGGTCTTCGTATAGACATACGACTGCCATATAGATCCGTTTCAATTCCCGATGCATGGTTATGCCAGAGCATGACTTTTATTATTATAGACCTGTTTTACTGACTAGCTTCCATTGTTCCTTTTGGCGTCTCTCAATTTTACCATGGTGCTGTCTAACCTCCCTCTTTTTAGCAACTGAGATAAGCATAATGTAGTGCAAAAAACATTTTGCATAGACTCTTTTAAATTCAAATAAATTAAAAGTGAAGTTAAATTGCGAATAAAAAGAGATCTAAATTTGATTAATGAAATGAATATTTGTTCAGTTTGTTTTTAACGTCACAGAAAATCACCTGCTTCCACTTGTTAAAATCCAAAAAAGTTCAGAATATTAAACTAATAAAAAACAACTAGTGTACCTACAAAAAATGAAATTAACAAGCTATCTAGCAATAACTCATGTAAAATGCGCCGTAGGGTAAAATATTAATTTAAAACGCTGAAACTAGATACTGATGCGTTCTGGTTGTATTCAAATTTGTCTCTATTAATATGATTCTACTGAATTTAAATAGTTAATACAACTGAAAAATAAAATAATAATTAACAAATAACAAAATAATTAATAAATATATAAGTAAAATCAAAATAAA
>JAHWFO010008967.1:2104137-2116911 GCA_023313115.1 Rhysida immarginata
AACTTCAGGATAATTCTCTAATATTCTATTTGCTTTTAGAGAATTATCCTTTTTTGCTTTGATAAAGGATAGGCTCTATCCGAAACGTCAGCTCTTTATTTGATTTTTTAGTTTTATTTTGATTTTACTTATATATTTATTAATTTTTTTGTTATTTGTTAATTATTATTTTATTTTTCAGTTGTATTTATTAACTATTTATTGCATTCCAGGGTTTTGTGTCTCGTCCTTTTCTCTTATAAATATCCGTCTACTGAATTTACATTTAGGATAGCATGAATACATCTTCTCTTCGTTATAAAAATAAAATTAAAAATTTGTATAATGTTCTCAGGTTTTCGTAATAATAGAATGCCGAATATATATCTGTTGACGAATTGTGTCAATAAATTTTAAAAAATCTTTTTAAAATGCAAAATAACTAAAAATAATAAAGAAAATGAACAAAAAGCAACTGCCATTAAAGAAAACATTCATATACGTGTATATGATTTAATGGTAATAGTGTATAAACAAACTATATCATGTCTGTAGATTTGTGTGGGTTAATTGTAATTTAAGTTATACGAGTCAGACAACAGAAATGTATAAATTAAAGAATTTGTAGAAAGTTTTAGGTTGTTTATAATTGATTCTTTTAAAAAGGTTACAAAATGTCAGTTAGTGGAGAATGTTAAATTTTTTTAACTCAAATATTCAGTCAATTAAGGCAACACCAATCATGACAGTGAGGATAAAAATTCTTTATTGGATAATCTAAAATTTCCAAATCTTCAATTGTTAATACCTTCAAAAAATTAAATTTTCTTAAATATCGCGATTATTATAGGGTTTTTTCTTTAATTAACATCGATTTTTCTATTTTTAAGCCAATTCATGTCATCTGAATTATTTACTTTTTTCCATTACAACCTTTTAAGCGAATGTTAACAACGCTGAATGAGCGGCGGTTGATTCGATTCGATGGAGTTTGTCTGCCTCTGCATTATATGTGTTTAATTTGTGTATATTTAAAGATTCTATATTTTTATTGCTCACTTGCTTTATAATCTAAAAGCAAAAAAATGAAATAAACATGAAATCAGAATCTTTAGTAAGCGTATTTACAAATATAAAATCATGAATAAATAAATAAATAAATAAATAAATAAATAAATGACAATTATTGTATTCTCTGACATTTTCGGAAATATATATCCTGAAATTCTCTTGCAAAAACTCATTTGCCAGCGCTACATTTATTAATTTCAACGTCGACTGCGAATAAGGCGTCTCCCTTTGAATTCCTTTGACAAACTTTTTCAACTTATACGATTTCAGAGTGAAGATTAAAAGAACATCATTGGACTTCCGAATTAATGATTATTTAGCCTGCCTGTAGGAGAGCTAAAAAAAAAACCTTTCTCGTTCTTTTTCAATTACAATGCCAGCCCACGCAGTCGTTCATCGAAATCGTCTTAAAGAAGAGCACTGAGAAGTTAATGACACCATTGGTAACGTACTCTGATATATACGGCATTTTCTTTTAATTCTACATATACAGGGTGTTTCTAAATAGAAGAACAATGAGTACCTAGCGTGATCTTTTGCATGATGACAAACTTAAAGTTCCCCCCTTATGCAAAATGTTCAAGACTCAAATGTTCTCGCGAAGTTTGTTGAAAATCTGGCGAAAACGTCATTTAATCTCAACAAGTGGCGCAGTTCATTATTTTCATAAGTGGAATAAACTAAAATCACGGCCTTCTAGAAACTATTAGGCCTGAACATTGGGTGCGTTCGGAGAACAGCCACTTTTTCCACTATTTCCACTTTGTCGTTCGAGAAACCACCACCAGAGAATTCTAGGTGTTCGGAAATGCAACGAAAATCCACCTGTTTCATTTATTTCCTTCAATTTTTCCCACTCGACAAAAGTCAGTGAAAAAAAACTTTTTCGATCAACCATTTTGGCTGTCGCAAAACAACTGAAAGTGACTTCTTAAAAACAAAAACACTGGAAACCATATTCACCTTGAATTCACGGAGAATTCTCTGATTCTCGAGAAATTCACCAGTGGCTATTCTCCAAACGCACCCATTGTTACGTCAAACTGGTGGTGCTATTACAGAAGTTAGTTCAACGTCACAATCTTTGTGCTTCAACAATACACGAGGCTAACGAGAAAGACATTATTGATGTCATTTCCAGGCCTGGTAGTTTCTAGGAAACCGTGCTGAAATCACGGTCTATAGATATTAATGATCCTCGAGCTCCATTGTTAAAATGAAGCTAGTTTCTAGCTCCCGGTAGGGCGGGAACTCTATTGAAAAGTGGCGCTGCATCTACAATCGGCCCAACTGCGCCTGCAGCGCCGCCCTATCTGCAGATAGAAACTTTACTTTCATATTCAGTTTCAATGAAAATCTCTATCGCAGGTTGCGGTCGGCCTTAGTCAACGCCTCCTATAAAGAAAGCCTCGGCACTGAAACGTCATACATTGTTACATCATCATAAGTCGACCAAATTTAGAGCTTATTATTGATAGAAATGCGGTTAACAAAGGACGAAGTAAGATGATGTAACAATGTATGACGTTTCAGTGCGGAGATTTTCTTTATAGGAGGCGTTGCCTTAGTGCGATTTAGGCGGCACCTGGCGCGATCTGTTTTCCTTAGCTTCTCGAAACAATGGAAAACGGCCGAAATTTGATAACCATGAATATCTATAGAGCATGAATGAAAACCAACACCACTTAGGGTGCATATACTTTTCAGCTAGTGGTGCTAGGAGCGCGTTTGAGGCGTATACTTTTCAGCTATTAGCGCACCCTGGTTGCATATACTTTTCTACTGCTAGCGTGCCAGAAACGCCAGGATTTCTTCTAGCTAGCACGGGGATAGCCTACAACACCACCTAGACAGAAGGCCTGCGCACAGAAACGTCTTACATTGTTACATCACACTAAAGCGGCTATTGTTAATCGTATTTCCTCCAATAATAAGCCCTAAATCTGGCCGTTTGATATTAACGTAACAATGTATACAGTTTCAGTGCGCAGGCCTTCTGTCTGGATGGTGTTGCTATGGCACGGGCGATTTCAAAGATGGCATCCCCCATGTACGAAGTTGTTTGGTGTTTAAAAGACTCCATCATGGAAAAATCGTGCTAGTGGTGCAGAAACTTTTCAGCTAGAAGCTTAGAACGCTAGAAATCGTATACCTTTCTTCCGTGCTAGTAGTGTGCTACTTTCTTCACTTCCGAGTGCTAGCGGCGCTAGCTGCTATTTGAAAAGTATATGCACTTTTAGACAGAAAGCCTGATAACGGAAACATCATACATTGTTACATCATCATTAGTCGATGACAATGAGGTAACAATGTATGACTTTTCCGTTATCAGGCCTTCTGTCTAGGAGGTGTTATGAAAACACGCAGCTCTTCAGCAATGATGTGCTTTTATTTTGACTAAATGTGCTGCATCATTGTGACGTCGTACAGTATTACTTATTAACAAAGCACTACATTGGTTTTTAAAACTTCCTCGCCCCTTTGAATTTAATGAACTTCACTCTAGGAAGTGTTGGAATAACAGGCCGTGGCACAGAAAATTCACCTGACCATTGTTGTCTGAACAACCTCCATTGTTTCTAACAAACGAAAAAACACTGATTGTTAAAATCCAAGATGCAGACAATGAAAGTTGAATTGTTGCTCAGGCTACTATAGTCTGGTGACTTTTCAGTGCCGCAGCCTGTCTTTCCATAACCACTGAGAGAGAGAAGGCCTCTGCGAAGAAAAGTAATACATTGTTACATTAACAATGTAGTGCAAATTCAAGGCATATTATTGGTAGAAATACGAATAACAATGCTCTGCTTAGATGATGTAGCAATGTATTACGTTTCATAGCAGAGGCCTTCTCTCTCGGTGACGCCTCATAACAACACCTCCTATAGGAGGTGTTGCTCATAACCGAGGCCAACGAGAAACAGGCCTGGGCAGTCAAAAGTCACCTAATCATTGGGGTCTGAGCGACGACACCTAGAAAAAAAGCCAAACAAGTACGTACATAAATAGAGATAGACTGGAGCTGACCTCCAAACATGATGTATTAATTTTTCTATCGAAAAATGGAAGGAAAAATTCTGCGACCTGGGTTCGAACACCTCTACCATTTGGGCTAGCGATTTTAACAATCGATATTTTTTCATTTGTTGGAAACAATGTTACTCGGATTAGTATGGTCAGGTGACTTTTCCGCGCCGGGGCCTATCTTTTTCGTTGGCTACGAAGTCGACCCGAGGGCAATGAGAGACAGGCCAGAGCACTCAAAAGTCACCGGAGCACAGGCCAGAGTAATCAGTATTTTTTCGTTGTTGGAAACAATGAAGGATAGAAACAGATTGTTGCCCGGACTCCGATGGTCAGGTGCTTTTGAGTGACCTGGCCCAACACCTCCTAGAGAGAAGGCCTGCGGACAAACGGTGTATACATTGTTACATCATCATCAAGCGGCCAAATTTAGGGCTTATGATCGGTAGAAATATGATTAACAATAGCCACTTGATGATGATGTAATAATGTATACACCTTTTGTCCGCAGGCCTTCTCTTTAGGAGGTGTTGCTGGTCTGTCTCTCGTTGGCTTCGAAATCGATCCAAAGCATGACCACCGGGAGATAAGACCTGTGCATTTAAATGAAAAATTAAGCCAAGAGCATACAGTCAACAGTGGTTTAATTGATCAGTGTGGGCGCGATTAGCCTAAAGTTCATGTTTCGATCCCAGGGAATTTTCATTTTCTTTCCTACTTTCATTTATAATTGATTTAAACGCCTTTAAACCTGGAATATGGCGCTTAAATAAATCCTCCCAGAAAATAAGTTCCGTTTTGTTATGTAGGCTTAAAAAGATGAGTAATGCGAAATCCGGCAACGTTGCGTGAAAGAGAACGGTCTTGTGAACGAATGCGGGATGAGTTAGCTCAGTCACTCGACTAATACAGTCAACTCATCAGCTATTTTTTAATAAATCTAATATAGAATAAAAAATTATTTGGACATATGTATAAGAATTGAAAAGTTGAATAATGTTGGCACCTTCGGGCTGAAGTTAACACTGAAAATTATCCAAAACTATAAACTAGTTAAAAATGCAATTAAATTTTTTTTTCAAAATTTAAACAATATTTAATTTTGTGAATTATAATTTCAATAAGTTGCTTCAGCATTGTTCAGTTAATGATAATAAAAAAAATGTTATTAATTATTATAGTCGAAATATTTTTTATTCTGACTCTATTTAAATGCTGAAATTATAGCACAAACGAATGTGTATAACTTCCATGGCAATTTTTCGAAATCTCTTCAAATTAGCCTGTCTCCCTACATGGAGTTAACTTATATGCTATAAATGTTATGTAATTGAAAACGAAGAATGGAGCTTAATGAAGAAATCGCCACCAAAAAGGCACAATAGAATAGCATAAAAGCCATCAAACATTAAAAGCCGTTGTTACTCGCCCCCCCCCCCCCAAAAAAAAAAAATTTTTTTCTTTTCTTTGTTTTTATTTCCCCCAACATTTTCGTCACTAAATCTCTTTATTACCATAGCTCAAAGAATTTTTTTTTCATATTTTGCTTTGTAATTTCAAATTTCAAGGATTTTCGTTTAAAACTTTGTTCAAAATTTAAATTAAAACATTTTCTTAAATTAGATTGCTTGTCTGGGGCAATTTGCAATTGTCCTAGGTAGCAGTTGTCCTAGATAGCGATTGTCCAGGTGGCAATTGTCCGGATACCCGGTAATATAATATTTAATTGCATGGATAATTATGTATTATTTTTTATAATATGTCCGCCAGCACAAGAATATAATCAATCATAAGCCTGAAACGTGTATACTCTAGATAGCTATAAATCAGAAATAAAATTAAGAGAAAATAATTATTCATCAATATAATTGATAAATTTATTGACTGATTGCATTCTTATCACTAGGAAGCAACGGATATAATCCTTCGTCGTCGTTAAGGAGTTGTTAATGTGGAGAAAGACCGAAGAGTTTCACTTAGGAAATTTGCAGCCAATAAACTGTAATTAAGTTTCTTCCTCCAAAAAGGAAGCTCGAAACCAACTATTATACTCTTCGCTCTTCAAAGAAACACGAGAGAAGTTACTCCTCGGCGGATTGCCTGGGTATAAGGGAAAAGTGGCAGTTATGGTGGAAGAATTCAGATCAAAAAAAAATTCTTCTTCTTTTGAATAAAAATAATGAAGTCTATTTCGTCTCTTGCTGTTTTATTTTATACTTTTACACAAGAAACAAAGCAACCAGTGAATATAATTAAATTAGTGGATGGAATTGAGAATTTTTGTATCTTCTCAAGCTTTTTTTGACAGGTGTTCCAAATGAATTGGTTTACCTAGGAAAACTATCAGAAAAAATTCTTCTCTTCTCTGATCATAGTATATATCTCTATTATATGGACATTTTAGCGATTTTTCATATGAAACTGAATTGAATAAATCTTCTTGAAAATTTTAAATTCTTAACAAAATTTTCTGCAGCAAATAAAGGATTTCTAATCAAAAAGCTGCAGAAGGATGAAATGGAGACATTTGTTTTATAAAAATAATTTGTCTTATTTTTTTTTTGAAAATTGATAATATATTTTTGCCCATTATTTCAATATATTTCTTTCAAAATTCACAGAAGCAGAAATTTTCTGATATTAACTACGAATACACGTTTTCCAGCAAAGCATTTAAAGGCGGTAGAACTAGATACCCATAAAAATAAACATAACCTAATGTTGCTTTTGCGTGAGAATTGTCAGATAGTTCATTTGAAATAATTTCTTACGATAGTCTACTTGGAAATAGAAAATTCGTATATGTGCCGTGATTAATATGATTCCGAAACCAAGTTTAATTTCTCTAGAACTATATTTCTTCCTTTTAAAAGTCGTAAAACATTCATTTCAGCAAACTTTTAAATATAGATTTAAAAGCCATCTCTATGTAAAGCCACAATAAAGCTTTTCAAATGAATAATATAGCATGACCATTGTATATTGTTCATAACAACAAATGAACAATTTTAAAATGACCATTGAACAATTTTAAAATGCTTAAAATTTTTCTTTTCCGCATCTTTTTACATATGTTTTCTGGTCGCAACGAATCCGTTAAAAGAAATTCATTCAGGCAATAATTGTAATATCTAAGCTTTATTTTAAGATGAATAAGAAAATTAAATAGCAACGTATTAAATTTAATTTCTATCTAAAAAAAATTGGTATGTACCATATTTACCCGAATACATGCCGAGGTTTTTTTTTTCAGAGATCTGATAGAAAAAAGTGATCTCGTTTTAATTCGCGTGTAAAGGAAAAGAAATTTAGTTTGATCGGCGCCATTTTGTTTTCTTTTTCTTTTTTTTTTTCAGAGAACACTCTCGCTTTTGTTCGCATATTAGGTACTTTCGTGTTGCTGAAAACATTACTTTTTGCAGTTTCTTGTCAAATGCTATAAAAAAGGAGGTAAAACTATAGATGTGGATTATTTGTTATTCTTATTTTTATTTTGTCATCTCAGTTCCTGGATAAGAAATGTCAACGCATTAAACCTATGCTCACTGACGAAAATACTTGTGTTGACTGGATGAATGGATCAAAATCGCATGGAATGATATTTCCAATGAATCTATCGTTAAAAGATTCAAAAAAGGTGTTTCTGAACACGCCCATAACTGAGCCACAACCTTGTTGACATACAGAATCCATAGCTTCAATGGGGCATACGCTTCGAGGATAAAAATAGATGCTCGAAGGGCATACGCCACACTCTCACGTATCCATCAGCCCGATACGAGAAACAACTGAAATCGGGATTCATCTGACCATGGTACACGCCGCCACTGTTCCATGGTCCAGTGACGATGTTCGCGGGCCCATGGTAGTCGTTGAGCTCTGTGTCGAGGTATCAGCAAAGGGACACGAATCGGTCGTCGGCTGCTGAAGCCTATACGGTGCATTTGTCTCCGTACAGTCCTGGTAGAAATGGGTTCCTGACGCCCCATATTCAAATCGTTCCGTATGGCTCTGCTGAGATGACCTGATGTCCGTTCTTCAAACACTTATGGTCATCCTGTGCGGCGGTTTACGCGTGTGGAAACATTGATACTGAAGATCCACCCTAGACACTGTTGACCTCGGAAACCCGAATTCTTGTGAAATCTCCGATATGCGTCTTGCGCCGATTATCATCCCACGTTCAAAGCGGTTAACTCGCGACATGCTGCCACGTTCACTACATTTAACAGACTGCTCAGATATAGTGTCTACACTAGTGCCATATGCCGCTTCTGGCCGCAACATTCAGGAATCATACACGGCACATCTTCAAATGGGACAACCCCGCCCGTGACTTTTGGCCACAGTTTATTTCTATAGATTCCTTTCTCTATATAGTTAAGAATAATCTTCCGACCTATAAAAGGGTTACGGGTGATGCAATACTTTTAATTTTACATCATACAACATACAATCGTTTTGTGATTCTATATACTACGAAAACCTCCCACGTGCCGTGTTTGTGGCCACACACTCGATTGTGAGCACAGATGCAAGTAAACAGACGCAACTTAAGCAAAGACGTTTTGTTTACTTCACATATAGAGAGACTCGGGGCGGAAGTCACTGTAAAAATATTAAAAAAATATGGAGAGCCTATGACTATGATTACGCCAATGGCTGAGGATTTACTGAGCATATAGCATATAGTTTGACTGCGTAGTTACATACCCTAAAGTTTGACTGCGTCTAATTTCTTAAATAGGTATTTAAAAAAAATGAGACAATACATTCAATAAAATAAAAACAAACCGCTTAATTAAATTTTACTCTAGGCAAATTAACTATTTTAACTAGGCTACTTTTCAATTGCCAATGTTTATGTTAGTAAGAACAAGACATTGCTGGCCGTAGGTTGTTTGTAAGTATAAAATATGTATATATTCTTAATTTAGAAAGAATGGTCTCTGTTTCAGATTGATTTCTCTCCTGTGAAATTAATCACCACTGCTTATAATTATTTTTCCAAAAATATTTACCGTGAAAAATGCTCAAGGTAAATATAAAATAAAAACTATCGGGAGGCCCTTGTTTAAAAAAATAATAACATTCTCATTCAAAACTTACAGTGAAACAGACCAAAGGACATTGAATTCATTCTCAACAGATAAGCAATTCTTTAAGTTTGTGAAATAACAGTAACGTCCGGACATTTATAAGAAAATAAGCCGCAGAAGGAAATATATATGAAAAAGAAACATGAAATGCTAAAAATATGAAATACTTAATGAAATTTAAGACCGGTTCAAATTTAAACTTTGTATTAAACTTTGAATGATTAATTTATGCCATTTTTAAAATATATGATAATATTTAGAGTTAATTTGAAAGCTTAAGCTCATGTTTTTCATGCTAACAGAAAACATTTAATTGCTCTTGAAAGATTTTCAAACCAATTGTTAAGACTACTTGACAATTTTAAGACGATTTTAAACACAGCACTTGACTGAGTGTATTATTCAATTTTTGCTTTTCTCCAATACACTGAGAGGGGTTCTGAAAATAATTTTACTATTTCATACTCTATAAAAGTTTTTAGGAAAAGTTTTGAAAATATTCTCAATCGGAAAAATTGAAGAAGCGAATAAAAAGTGAGGAACGGCACAGAGAAGGGTTGACACTGCTCACCTGTTGCTCTTGCGAGCTCTTGAAGGTTTCGTAGTCGTCGTAATAGTAAGCAGGATACGTTTCCCTTAATTGGGAGTGTCGCGCGGAATGCACCGCACTGAAATTCGGCAGCAGGAAGATGACGGCGAGAACGACGAGCACGGCAGCTATGCGGGAGGAGACGAAGCAAACAGCCATCGAGAAAAGAGAAGACTTGATCCGTTAGAAGCCGTCGACAATGATCGAATGAACGCGAGGAGCTGTCCGAACCTCCTTTGCAACTCTCGTGCCGATATAAGCATGCGCAGCTTGACGTCACGCTGGTTAAAACCTACAATCATAAGAATTTTTTTTTAATTTCTTTTTAAATTTAACATCGATTTTTGCCGTTGTGAAATCAAATTCAAACATTTAAAGTTTAATCATTAAATAATTTTGATGTTTCAAAAATGAAGAAAACAAATTAAAATGGTATAAAGAATCCACGTTGGAACAGTAAGGTAAATTGGTTTTGTTTGAAATCTTTACAGAAAATTATTCATCTACGGATACTTCTTTGTTTCTTCAAGTTCAATATACAACCAACAAACCATTTTAAGAGTAGCCGCAATGTTGTTTCTATTCGGAAACTACTCGTTGGAATTCGATCAAATTTTATAAATATACATAGTTTTATGCACTCTATTATTCCTTCAAATTTCATTATCCTAGGCGTTATAAAACCTGAGTTATTAACTTGTTGATTTTGGTGGCGGCATTTTTATTTCTGTTCATATCTCAGTTATCATTCAAATTAGGACTCATGTTCATATGAACTTTTTTGTTTAGAATAACCCATACTACCTCCCCTTAAAGTTTGTACATTGAATTTTGAATCACCCTGTATAGGTATTAAAATAGTGGGGCAGTTTACCTGAGCGAACCGCACATCCCCTATGAGCTCAGCATTTAAAAAGTTTTTAAAAAACTTACTTCTAACTAACAAATTACCCATTAACATCTTTTAACCCTCTTTTCTACTACTTATAATAGCTCTTTATTTGCCCCTTTATTTTCCTCTAATAATTTTCTCTTTTCTCTATACAGGGTGATTTACATCGAATGTAAAATACTTAAAGGGGGTATTATAGAGGTTAAGATAAACACAAAACGTCCTATGAACATGGGTTCAAATATGAACGATAACTGAGATATGAACAGAAATAAAAATGCCGCCACCAAGGTCAACAAGTTATAATAACTCAGATTCTGTAAAGCCTAGATTAATGAAATTTGGATGAATAACAGAGTACATAAGACTGTGTATACCTTTAAAATTTGATCTAATTCTAACAAGAAGTTTCCAAGTTACTCATTCAACATCATAATACGTACGTGTTCACTTGTGAGTACTAACTAGCACTTGTCACAATTTTGACTGTGTAACTCGGAAACTTCTCGTTGGAATTCAATCAAATTTTAACGGTATACACAGTCTTATGTACCTTGTTATTCCCCCAAATTGCATTAATCTAGGCTTTACAGAACCTGAGTTATTAACTTGTTGATCTTGGTGGCGGCATTTTTATTTCTGTTCATATCTCAGTTATCGTTCATATTTGAACCCATGTTCATAGGACGTTTTGTGTTTATCTTAACCTCTATAATACCCCCTTTAAGTATTTTACATTCGATGTAAATCACCCTGTATATATTATCTTGCTGGTAACCTCTTTCTACACCTTTCTGGACCATTCATGCTCCAGCTTGTCCTCCATAAAAAAATTATAATAATACTGTAGTTATAAAAATATTATTTTCCCTTTTTTTTCCTTTTTTCCCTTATATCTTTGTATGTAACCCATGCTATATTCTGTAATCTAATAACTGTAATTTAACGCCCCCTCCAGAGACCATACATGTCGGCCCGCTAGCCATACAGGCTCCGGATAGAGCTCATTGTAAGAGTTCAATCCTTTTTAAATAAATAAATAAATAAATAAATAAATAAATAAATTTGTGTATTTTTCTGTAAAATGCGACCAATTTAAATTCTATTACTTATATTTTAATTTGTCCTTAATAACTATTGTCTGTTTTATTTAGGTCATTTGTGCTATCAGTGTTAACGTTCTTGAAAAGTGAAGTTATGGAAACAATAGCAGATCTATCACCAAGTAAAGAGTCATAATCAGCGGTTGAATACTAATTAAAGAAGGTTGTAAACAATGTGTCAATAAAAAATTCACCGAATAAATTCGGTCTTGTTTAAATTTAATAATTTGCTTACCTTTGTATGTTTTTTAACCGTACTAAATATTAATACTTCTCTCATCAGCATGTAACAACATTACAATTTCCCTATGTTTTTCAGAAAGCATTACTTATCGGAAGAGTTTTGTAAAATTCTTAATAATATTTTGAAATCCATGAGTAATAAATGTTTTTAATGTCTGTTAATTAATTATATTAAGCGAAAATTGAAGATATTTATGAAATGGAACTTTATGAAATTTCTTTTGAAACTGAAAAATATTTTCTAACTATTTTTTTTTATAGTTGTTTACTTATAACAAGATTTCTTCACGACTTTATTTTCTATAATGAGCAATAAAATCACAATATGTAATACCTTTCTTAAATTCGAAGAAATAATTACAGACTTAGTATTAATCATTTCTTTCAGTAACATTTATTCGCTTATTAGGATTAGCGCATTCTCAGTTTTCTCTAAGGATTTTAAAATCGACATGCTAGAATTGAGAAAATAAGCCACAAAGAGAAGGGCAAAACGAAGTGGGAGAAGAAGAGGCCGTCTTTTTAGCATCGGCAATAACAACCGGAGACAACATCTGGCGGCCAACTCAGTAGAAGGAAATTAAGTTAGTAGTATCGTACTCAGTGGCAACACGTGGACGGAAGAATTTTCTAGCTTGGGGACCGAATAGTGGTAAGTGAAGAATATATAAGCTAAAGGAAAAATAATAACTGGCCGAGGAGACATTTAGCAAGGAATTATGCGATAATTTATTTATTTATTTATTTATTTATTTATTTATTTATTTATTTATT
>JAHWFO010008967.1:2116921-2147076 GCA_023313115.1 Rhysida immarginata
ATTTATTTATTTATTTATTTATTTATTTATTTATTTATTTATTTATTTATTATTTAAATGACGTCGAATAATGTTAAAGTATTAAAATCAAATATTCCGGAAGCGAAAACAAAGCTGAAGAACTTTTAACTTGGATGGAGGAAATGATTGAACCACATTTCTGTAAAGTAATACTGTTCGCTGGAGTTCCATTTAACTTTGTTTACCTTGCTTTCATCAAGACGCAACTGACATTGATTTTGTTAAATCGTTTGATTTGGCTATTCATTGAAAGCATCCTGTTGCAATGAATATGAAGAACGACATGACGTGCGTGTAAAATCAAAAATGATTAATACTTTCCCTTCTACAAAAAAAAAAATAATTCAAAAACAAAATTTTCAAAAACAAAACAAAACATGAAATTTAAAAATTTGGAATATCTCAGCTTTTTATGATAAGAATACGAAAAAATAATGCGCCCATGGGCCAAAAAAAAAATCATTAAGAGGAGATACCCGTTGTTCGGGAATTAGAAGTAACGAATCCAGAGGGATTACATATAGCAAGCAAATATCATAAAATCCAAAATAATTTTATTCTCAACTTTCGATATATTTTGAAAATTGCCTTTTTGGTTTTTTTTTTCACTTTTTAAAGCCAATGTTTATGTTATTGAATTGCTTTTTGATATGTTTATCTGTTATGATTATTAATTTAAATTCATTATATCTGCTGAATAATCATTCAAATGCAAAAGATCGCTGAATAAATAAATAAATAAATAAATAAATAAATAAATAAATAAATCATACAAGCTTCGATCTGACTATTATAAAAATGTTCCCATTCAAGTTGCAATTTGCTTAATTTGGTGGAATTAACAGGCGATATATAATTTGGAACTTCCTAAATCAACCCATAATTGGAGAACAAAAAGACGCAATCTCAAAAAAAAACAAAAAAACAATCACCGATAGCAATGCAGCTGTTTACAAGCTATTCTCATCTCAACAATGCTAAACGCCGATTAATATCATATGAAAAGTCAGAATCTTAGATTTTAGATGTATGACAAAAATCCTGTAAGTGACGATATACAAGGTGATTCAGAAAGGTAGGTCAAGAATGAAATACCATGTACAGTTTGTAGCGGGGAACAATATTTTTCCTATTAACATGGGTCCGGAAATGCATCCTTACAGAGATAATGCAACTTGTACGAGGTTGGAATGGATGTGCGTTACCCGGACGGCAATGGTAGGGTCCATGTAAATTAGGATCTAAACCTGTAATTGTTCGTGTTCTCTCCTTTAAAAGAGAGGAAACGAAACATGTAATGCCATTGTCGTACAATGGATCGCTTGACTAATGCGGAGCTAGCGGACATGCATCTCGTCTACGACGAGGCACAGGGTAATGATACTGAAGCGGAAAGGATTTACCAACAGCGTTTTCTAGACCGTGATCACCCACATCGCCGGACGTTTCAAGCACCACTAAACACCTGCATCGAGGCTCAGGGTCGGCATTTTGAACACCTACTGTAATGTCATTCCTACCTCGTACAAGTTGCATTATCTCTGTAAGGATGCATTTCCGGACTCATGTTTATAGGAAATATTTTGTTCCTCGCCACAAACTGTGCATGGTATTTCTTTCTTGACCTACCTTTCTGAATCACCCTGTATACACGCCACTATTCCGATGGCCGTTGCCGAGTACGGAATGCAGGGAATAGTTCAAATTCTATTATCCCAAGAATATTTGTTTGATGGAGGCTGTATCACATTACAAAGCCAGAATTTCTATGCAATTCTCGTCAATTGTAAGTTTTAAGCATTATTGTTAATAGTTTGGGAAGATCCCACCTGTATACCCATACAGAGAATCATAAAAAATGGCCAGCATGCAGTTTTATCTGAACTCTATCGAGAACATATGAAGTGAAGTTATTCATATAGGTTCTAGCTCTATATGAAGCGACAGCTTCGAAACGCGTCAGCCTAATGTAATAAATATTCCAGTAGTATTACTTTGCTTTAGACTCGTCTCTTCTGTATTTACCGTAATTTTCGGTATATATCAGCAATACAGGACCCGGAGACCATGAATGTATGCGAATAATATAAGAAATATGTCACAAAAGAAGAAAAGTACCAATATGAACATTTAACTAATAATGTATCAACTGATTGGCTCTGCTAACTTTAGAAAATAGAACTATATTTCTATTTCAAATTATAAAAGGGTCAATTTCTTTCATTGATTTTTTTTCTAAATAGATGAAGTCTAAATAGAATTCACTTATAAACTGAATTTGCGTTTACTGGAGAATAAAGGAATCCAATTATATATGGAATTATTTATGGTTAAATATTTATTAAATTTATTAAATTTAGCTTCAATTTATGTATTTTTAATAGAAAATTGGTTATCCTAATACAGTGATTTGAAATTTAATGACGAATTTGATACATGCAGTATAACAGCTTTCTGAATTAATGGTTCAATTCAAAAATCATATAATCAATAACACGATAGGCAGCTCTGGTATAATATTTATTTTTCTGTAAATATAAGAAATTTTTAAAATACATTAAAAGCACAAATTATTTTTCAAAAAATTTCACAAGCATAATGGCATCCGTGGATATTATGTCTTTTTTTCCCCTCGAAATGTTCAAATTTTTACAGTAGAAGACATGAGAAGCAAGGTTAGATTAGTTTAGGGAATATACGTGAGGTTCACCTGAAACTGTGGATGAGAATCTATATATATAAAGAAGGATGTTTGTGGGTCTGTCTGTCTGTGGGTCTGTTTTTTATACAAATCTACAGTTTTAGTCCGATCTTGATGAAATTTCGCATACATGACCTTCAAAGCATGAGGAAGGTTACTGTCTACTTCAGATTTCGAAAAAATAATAATTATTGATAAAAAATCGATATTCATGGTTATGGCAGGGCATATTAATGAGAAATATCGCATGACCAACAATGCAAGACAAAGTTTTTGCAACAATGGTATCAACACGCAATTCACAAACACTCTGCATGGACCAACAATATATATCTCATGACCAGCAATGCAAATAAAAGTTTGTGCAACAATAGGTATCAACAATGGTTTCAACACGCAATTCACCAATAACAATGAGCTCAAAATGATGATGCAATGATAAAGCAATCCTTTCCAAGAATTATAACAATGAACATAAAATGATGATGCAATATGGATAAGTTTCAATTTGTAACAATGCATAGAATTCCTGTTATTCAGGTTTTTCTTAGAAAAGAGAGTTCTTAGTACTTAACAATTTCTTGAAAATCTTTAAAAATGATCAGTAGCTGGAGATAATGAAGAGTTAGCATACTATTGAGAAAGAGTGGAAAGACGACAGAGGAAGCACTCCTTTAGCTCTGTGATGTATTGAGCAAATGGGAAGCAAGTAAATAGAAGAATCGAGAGTTTTGCTTCAAAACATCGAGAGAAGAGTGGAAATTGCAACAACACTAAGTATACATCTGAGGTAAGATTACGTGAGTAAAAAATTATTGGAGAGGTCCAGCCATTGTGAGCCTTTAAAAAGATTTTTTTCGAATTTTCATTAAGCATTTTTACTGTATTAATTCTAAGCATTTTCATGATATTGCAAAATTTACTTTTTAAGATATTGCAAAATTTAATTTAATTTTTTGAGATTGTTCTGTTTACATCCAAGTGTAATTATCCCGGGCAACGCCGGGTACCTTGAGTCTAAAATATCTGGTGATGCTCCGCAGTGGTGAGGCAAGTCCAGAAGAGTTTCGATAAATTCCCGGTTATTATCTGGACTGCCTGTTATTTTTGGTAGAATGGATAATCCCTTTGCTCTGTGTTGTATTGATTGAGTTTTTTTTTTAACCAATTAAGAGTTATGATTTAAATTTTTGAGATTGTTCTCTTTACCTACAAGTGTATTTATCCCGGGCAACGCCGGGTACCTCTGCTAGTATACAAATAAAACAGAGAAGGAAAATGCTTTTCCAAAAAAGGGGAATTTGACCAGGTTTTATGAGGTGGAGTATTAATAAAGCTTTATATGGTGATATTTTATGTACATAAAATTTTAAAAATGCTTGTTTCAAGTAAAATTTTAAAATTAGGAGTTTTTGTTTTGGTTATTGTGATAAATGGTGATGAAATAATATTGGTATGTACAATAATTTGATATGAATTAGTGCATGATGATAAACTTCTTTTAAGCTTTTCTTATTAACTTGAACGTTTATAGTTGTTATTTTTTATGGATATAGCTTAATATCAGAGTGATTTTGAATAGATCAAAAAACCTAATTAATTCTGATGCCTAAGGTTTCTTAACACTTTCTTAAATATGAACATGTTAAAATATCATTATAATCTGTTCATTAGTAAAACCGTTATCAGCTCTCAAAATGAGTTAATTATTTTTGAGCCACCCTGTATTTCAAGCAGTTAAGAATGGACCACAATAATCTCGTCTGCTATTCACTTGCCAATAAGAATTGTCTGACTTCGTGTTGGCGAAAATTACCTCTGCCTTAACAGCATTTCCTGGCACTCATGTTTCTTGCTGTTTCTTTCATCTGTGCCAAACCGTATGTAGGAAGTTAGATTTCTTAAATAGGGGTATATTCAATGCTTGCTCTCACATTTATACCGATTTCGAATGTCTTAGAAGCATTCGATATTCGATATGCGGAAGACGTTGAAGATCTTCACGAAGCCGCAAAGTATTTCAAAACAACTTACATGTATGTATATTACAGGTTATCAGTAAGATAAAGAAGACCTACTTCTCCATCACGCTATCCTTCTGAATGGTGAAAGTGTTACAGAGGGACGCTATTGTGGCAATAGCGCACAAATAATTTATTATCTGAAGGCTGGCACAATCGATTTGAAACTATAGTAGGTAAACATCTCTGTACAAATCTTAGAATTTCAAAAGCAATTAAGTCTACTGAGACATCCCTATCCCTCGGCCACTCAAGCTGGATCAGATTTCAAGAAACGATGAGATCAAATGTTTTGGAAGAACTTTGATAAGAATGAAAACAGGCTAAAAGATTATTTACGACTAGTAGGATACAATTTTATGTTATAAACTTGATATTTCAAATTTTGAAGAAATAAGAATTGCGAAACAAACTAAGACGTTAGATAAAAGTAAATATTAGGGAAAATAACGGGGAGAAAATGTCAGTGGGATAAAAAGATTTTGGGAAAAAATGTCATGGGAAATATGATCATTGGGAAAAAGGGTTATAGGAAAATGTGTCCGGGAACGGAGCAAACTGCGTCGACTTTTGTCTCCAACTTAAGAGGGTTACTGTAATATCCTGCTTCAATGAAACGGGAACCCATCAATTCGTCAAGAGCCCCATCAGTGTAATAAGCGAGGGTTGCGTCTTGTCGACGAGCTCCTGGAAGTACCGCGGGGGCGGTTATTTGAAGGCACAAACTCGTAATCATAGTAAAACACTTTCAATATATTCCAACAATTCTAAAAGAGAAGAGAAACAGAAATACGATTTTTTTCTTCTTTTTTCCTAGAAAGGAATGGTTGAGTGAAGGAATGGAGAGCGCCACCCACACGACATAAAAAACAGGAAACGTAACAGATGCTCCGCTGTTTCTTTATATTTTTTGTAACGAGAATGAAATGTCTCTTGACAGTGTAAATAGGTTGCATAAGCCTCTCTTGATTCTAAATTAGAAACACTTTTGTTCCTAATTAAATTTAGATTTATTAACCTATTTACAAATATTTAATTGGGTATACAACAGCAAATAATTTTTTTAAAAAAACAAGCATTTTCTTTTCTACGGAATCTTATATCATTAAACATAAAAAAAGAATGCATGCCAAAAGTCTGAGGATTTTAATAAAAAGTTATAGATTGTGCCGAATTTTCATGTTCGCTTAATATGTTATGCGAAAAATGCCCTTTTATATAATCTTTATTAGTACGAGCTTTCTGAAGACTCACCGATTACAACGTTTCACAGAGACCGTTTCACAAGACCGTTATTTCAAATAGTGTTAACCAATCGATTTTTAGAAACGCTAATTGAGCCAGAAAGCGTTTTTCCAACTGTATCGCCCACATTTCTTAACTGTAAATTCTAAATTGTTTTGTTTTCTTCAGTTTAAATTAATTTCCCTGAAATAAATTCTAAAATAAAATAGATTTAAATTTTATTAGAAAACATATTTAAAATATACGCATTTGGTGTACAAATTTGACCACGTTTGACGTTTGTTTTTTGAACCAAGACGACACAGCATGTTGTTTGCACTATCGCGGTTTACGATTAAGTAACTAACACTAAGCATTTGCTCTATACCGTATGACTAAAATTTTGTTAATGATTTTGTATGGTTATTCGAGAAGATCTCAGCCTCAAAGAGTGCCACAAATCCGGTTCACCGTCTCCTCAAAGTCATATGTTGCGGCGTAAGGTGCAATATAGGGAACTGTATAAACATTATCTGGCAAATAATAAACGATAAACTCTTGATGAGGCTTGGATATAACTTACAATATATATCATATTAGCTGAAATTATGGTTCTAGATTTGATATCACTTTAAAAACCCTCCTTCCTAGTACTATGGAAACTGCGCTGCACAGCTATAGTGAAGATGCAAGGAGATCATATTGAGTATGATCGATTGAGAAAGTCATTATAGAACCAGTTTTGCTCTTTAAATTAGTTTCCATGTGTAGTAATCATCGTTCTGTGTTAACGCAAAAATAAACTTCTTTGTCGATTTCTTAATTTTATTTCATCTTAAACAGAATTTCAAATACTTTACTAGTATATTACATGAAAGTAAGTATAACACTAGTCAACACATAGTGTTCTTAGTAGTAATTTGTATGTAGAATCCGAATCTGCTTTTAGATTTTTCTATTACGTCACGTTCCCAAGTTATGCACTATGAGACTTCTATGTTAAAGTAATGGGTATGAAGAGAAGCGTCTGCATTGTTAAACTATCCATATTTTGGGGCCGCAAGGAAATTTACCAGGCCCCAAACACAGATTGATTTAAAAATGTTTCATTGTAAAACAAGAAAGCTGTGCGTGCTAGAGAAATTTAAAAATTATATTCGTAATCAGCAGAAAAAATACTACCAAAAATCACCCACTTTCATTTTGTCACAAGAAAAATCTTAAATTTTGTTCGCCAGTGTAATTAGAGGAACACACTCTAGATCAGAAATGGGGTCGATAAAATTTTAAAGGGGGTCAATGATGATCAAGGTGTCGATTGGAGGTCGATTAATAAATAGGGGAATAACCTGATATGTAATACTGAAGGATGTGATCGGCAGTGCATATAGCTATACCCCTCGCTCTTAACTGTCTTATGCCCGACCATTTTTTTGAAGGAAGAAGTGATTTCTGATATAACTTGGGAAACTATCTTTTGTGAATTTCTAAATGATCGTTTTGGTCTGAAAATTCTTGGAAAACAGTTAGTTGGAAAATTATTACTGGGTAACTTAAAGTTTTATTTATGCAGTTACTTTGCAACTGGATGTATTTTGATCATGTTATAAATGTGTATTGTTAACAAAAATGCAAGGAAACTATTCTTTACAAAAGGGTCGATATAAGAAAAAGCTGGGAATCCCTGCTCTAGAACGAGGAGGTGGGTGCCTTTAATTTTAATAATTCTGTGGAATGGAAGTTTAGAACAAGGTTTATAGAAGGTTTTTATTAAGCCTCTTTATGTTTTTGGATTGATAAAAACAATTTAAGTTCTTTTGGATGAGGGGGGGGGGGGGGGGGGAAGAATAAAGTTGACAAGTTAACATGCATCT
The DNA here is from genome assembly GCA_023313115.1 of Rhysida immarginata. NCBI lineage: Eukaryota > Metazoa > Arthropoda > Chilopoda > Scolopendromorpha > Scolopendridae > Rhysida > Rhysida immarginata. The sequence continues at coordinate 2,124,763 of JAHWFO010008967.1, forward strand.
CTTCTAAAAATGAACTGGATGATTAAAAAGACTTTGTATAAGTCTATGGTAATTTTAAAATAATAGAAAATTCGCCTATGAAAGTGATAATTGAAAGTGATAAGTGAAAGATGTTTTCTTCGTTTACAGAGCTGGAAAGAGCATATAAAAGAAATCTAATATACAGAGTGAATCTAAAATAGGGAGACAAACTGCGGGGGCTGGTTGCGCATGCCAAAACAAGTAAAAAGGTCATACAAACATACGACCGGAAGTGCTTGGTTCATAAGTTATTTTGTGTCAGACTATAAGTAAGACTATAACGCGTCACTAATTTCCACAATCAATATATGTGGGCCGTGGAAGATCCATGCGGTACAGTGATGACTTGACACCAGCAGCAGTTCGAGATCGAGCTGGTTTAGGGCAGTTATGGTATGTACGTACCTGCCTGATCGGACCAAACGTCCTACCAATACGTCTTACTGGCGATGTATACAGGACGTTCATCATTAAACACGCTTTCAGACCTTCTTGAGAATGTGACCCTGGAAGTCAGAGCAAGAATGTGGTGTATTCATGCAAGCAACGAATATGGGAGCCGCTTGTCACACTATAAATGCCCAGGCAATAGTCTAATTCTTTGCCAAAGGCGAGTTAACCTGTCGTTTTAATGGCAGAAACAATTTTCCTTCTTTACTCTGACAGATTTTGTAGCATAAGCGGAACATAAAAAGCGTTCTTCACGTAACAAAAAGATCACAGGGAATAAGATGATCTGAGTGGCCAACTACACTCAGATGATGCACTATCTTGTTGGAACATGTAATCCCTAGAATCTTTATATAACTGCGGGATTGAGACTGCTCCAACATGTATTAAGGTCGGTTTCATGAAAATAGGGACTTTGTTTTGGGCTATGATATAAAGTTTGAAAATGTTTTCTATTCATTGACAATATACGCGTATAACACGTAGTTTAAAGACATAAAATGGTTTCATTCGTTTAGAATTATTCTGCAAAGAATAATTTAAAAAGTCACATGTAAAGAATAACATATAAAATGTTTATTTACATGATTTATATGTGAATCAAACTAAAACCATTCTCAAAATTTGCTTAATCAATATATATCGAATGGATTTTCACAACTAGGGATTGTCATGGTATTGTACAGCACATCGATTTTCACTGTCTGGGTCAGTCTGGATGAGCCGATACCACTGCTCCGGTCCAGATTTATTAATCTTCATATGAAACTAACCCTGAAGGGAGTTTACGGACGCAACTTTGGATGAAATATGAGTTGCTCATTTACTGACAAATACTGTTACCGCATTCGATTCAGAAATCATAGATGAAGGAATTCAAATGCATATACGGTTTCCTCTCTAACGCGTTTTATATGTGTGAAAATATTATTAATTTAGGTATATGGAAAAAAGCTTTCACCAGAATTCAAAAGATTTACATTTTCAGAAAATTTAACGAGGAATGCCTTTTATGAATATTATGTTATAACTTGAGATAATGCTGAACTTGAACCAATGCACATTTTTCGATGTTTTATTTCTGTTATTTCATCAACAAAAAAAACCCCTTAGATTTCTATCTTTATGATTGTAATAAATTCAGAGTGGAATCATTTATGTCTGAATGAGAGGAAAAAATTAGTATACAAGTTTAAAAACAATATCTTTGGATATTTACGCATACAAGAAAGAAATTGTCATTTGAGCAATACTGTGAAAATGTTTGTGACATTTTCCTGCTCAAGTGATTTCAGATTTAATAACTCGAGACATTATTCCTGGCACTCGGATAGTCTTTATTACTTTATTATGAGATTACGTAGAGCAAAAGATTCATTTTTTGTCTCTTGATTCTTCAAACTGTAAGTAACCACAGCCCCAGAGGTTTATTGCTAAATATTTAAAAGATTCATATTTTGAATTAATTGGTGCATAGAATTTTTTGAATACAATTCCTATACGCCGACAAGTTTTTCGATAATACGGAAAATCCTGTGTCTTTGAAAACATTTTTGTAAATATACACAAACTCTAATACTAAATTCAATGATATATTCAATATATTTACGTATGTAAAAGAGAAAATGTGAAATCAGTATCCACAATAAGTTTCAGATACCATGTACATTTATTTTTCCAAGTGCTATGCAACCTTCTTTCAGCAAGTAAAATAACCGCGAACAATTCAAAAATTTATAATGCTCTTAGTGTGATTGACATACAAAAAAGGCTAATCAATAAAAACTAAATTTAAAATCATTTTCCATACATTAGAAAATATAATCCAGATAAATACATGTTTGCTCTACATACTTTAGAAACTGGACATACTGCAAGAAAAGACAAAATTTAAGAAATATTTATGCAAATTTAATACTTTTTGATCAACTTTTCTCAATCCTTATTATTTCTTAAAATATCAGCTAAATTATCAGTTATTCATTTTTATAAAAAAAACAATTTAAAAAAAAAAATTACAGATAAATAAAAAAAATTTGAACTCACACTTAACGATTTCAGATCTTTTATCAAAGAATTACTTTTAACATGGGCTCGTCCATGATGGGGGATGCATTATTCTCATTTCAAAGGCATTTTACGTATTTGAGCGTATTTTACTGGTTTAGTTAGTGGTTTAAAAATTATAAATTAAAAGGCATACAATACAAAATCATCCCATAAGAAATACAGTACAGTAATTAATTATTCACGTAATTTTATCTATACAAGTTAAAACAAAACTATAAAGGATAGCCACGAGCGCAGAATTATCGGTTTGCGAAAAGCGTTGTAATATAGTACAGTCATCAAAGGGAAATAATCCACACTTGAATTTTACTATAAGTTTTACCGTTTCAATATTAATTTATTTTTAATAATTTAATATTACATTTAGAGTTAACATTATTAAGATTATTAACATGATATAATTGCAAAATTTTCATAAAAGTAGTTTTTTAAGTGAAAATACGAGGATACGAAAACTACGCAATTTACCAGCATTTAAAATATCTAGAATCATGAATAACTGTGGAAGTAAACAAAGGATATTATATTCCAAAGTTTTTTAATACAGTTCCAAAATAGATATTGGCTTTGAAAACTGTTAAATTAATTAAGTTATCATATTTTACATGGTTAGGGTATGTATAATTATGTTGTTGGTTTATTTTTCTGGTGGTTATGTGTATCTTGTAGTTTTATTTTCATCCTGTTAATTTTGTCATCCTTTTAATGTATATGTGAATTTTATGCTACTCTGATAAGTTACAATTTTTGTCCCATACAAGCCATTCACGAGGCTTCGGGACTTTTTTGTTATTTGAAGTTTGTTTTAGATTTGTTTGTTTATTATTGATTAATAAAGAATAATAAAAATTTGAACGTGATTCATCGGACCCATGACCTTTTTCAATGCTCGACTGTCCAATCCTTATGTTCCTGTGCGAATTGGAGACGTTTTATCTTGTCAACTGCAGACAGCAAAGGTGTTCGAACAGGCCTTCGGCTTCCATATCCCATACTAAACAATGTACCCGAACAGTGCATTCAGAGATCATTTGAGATGATCCCTGATTAAGATCTGCAATAATTTGATGCACAGTTGCCTCTTGTTGTCTTGTACCAGTCTTGCTACTCTCCGACTAGTCGATGACTGCCAGAACTCGAACGTTCAGACCCAGTTTTTTGGCTGACAGTCCAGTCTTTAAACACTTTAACAACAGCTACTCTTGAACATTTTAGCCTGGTTCACATAAAGTGCGTTGTGCGTTGCGCCAGCGTTGTCCGTTCCGTCAGCGTTGTGAGCGTTGTAATCATCAAGCGCTGACGCTGGCGCAAGATGGTGCTGCCAGTTCACATAACTTCCATTCCGAACGTCGGCGTCGACGTTATGGGATGGCATAAAAATTTAACATAGACTTTAAAATCGCTGTTTAAACAAAAAAGTCCATAAATAATCTATTCATGATCGATGTTTGTGAAATTAGTAATTCAATAGACCACTTGTTTAAAATAAACTCTATTAGAATTTAAGAAATAAAAATAGATTCGACAATTGAATTAGTTATTCGTTTTCAAGAATTTTTATTATACAAATTGTTTTATTATTTATTTCATCATTTGATAAACCTGGGAGAGTTCAGTTACAGTTAATTTTTAGGTTTCGGAATAAACCTACGTCTGTTAATCATGTGGCTACTGGCCTGCCTTTGAAAAAAAATCCTTTCAGAAGGAATTGACGTTGCCAGCACGCAGAGACGAAAACAGGAGTAGGAAAACAAAAAAAGAAAAAATATATATAAAAAGATTAAGGAAGGTCCCAGGTCAGGGTCACAGCTGACCTCCAACAGAATATATAAAAAATAAATAAATAAATAAATAAATAATAAAAAATAGACTGTATCAAACCATCGATTATATTAAACATCAATACCCCAAAACATCGATTATCCCACGACATTACTTCACGCTATATTTATTTGTTTTTTGGGATTAATTATTGTTCTGAAGGGTTAGAATATTAATTTCACTGTTAGAAAACGATTGAACAAAGGCTGGATAATTTAAAGCGATGAACTCAAATCCACCGTGTTTTTATCAGATAATTTTTTAGGGATCAGCGATCGATTTACCTTTTCAAAAAGTATAATTATTTCAGATAGTAATTTTATTATTTATATAACTATCTAAATTATTTTTATATAACTTAATGAAACTTTTATAAATTTATTAATGAACTGTATAAATAATTATAGTAATCTCTTCGGCATCGGCCATGGCTCTATCAACGAACTGCCGAACTGCGCGATAGAGCATTCTATGACATCACAACACCTTGGAGTAGAGTGGGCTTGAATCGCCGACAATAACTTTAACACGTGAAGTACATAATAAAGCGATAAAAATTTATGTATGAAAATATGTGACTGGTTAATTATTGTTCTGAAGGGTTAGAATATTAATTTCGCTGTTAGAAAACGATTGAACAAAGGCTGGATAATTTAAAGCCATGAACTCAAATCTACCGATCAGCGATCGTTTTACCTTCGTACTGTTGACATCCATATCTGATAACAACATCAACTTCTAATCCGATACACATTACAATGGATCCAACGGTAAACCTATAAAGTAACGCCCCAAGATGGCCGCGCCTGCGAGTAACAGGAATAGATGAGGAGTTTATGAAATAATATATTTCACAAACTTGCCTATTTATTCCTGATAGTAATTTATGATGCATATATTTCACGAAAAAAATGTTTATAAACAAAAAAACAATAATTATATGTTCTGTATTAGCAGTTTTTATTACAACATTACCGTTTGTTTGATTCCATTAAAAAAAAAGACGAAATTTAAGCTTAAGATATTCAAATTGGCAATAATGCAGTAATGGGAAATGTGAACGAACTATTTTATTAGCAATATATATAAAATAAATAAAGTTACTTAAAATTATATAGATGCCCTCCCTATCTCCACCATCTTGGGGACGTTACTTTATAGGTTTACCAAGAAAACATATATAGCCATGGCCTCCTCTAACTATTGTAGTTAGAGAAGTCCATGATATAGAGAAGTGTGGTGGATACGCTGCTCTATCATGATTGGTTAGCGTGCTTGCTGCTGATTGGAGAACGCTGATACACACCAGCGTTGAGCGTTGAAGGTTGAAATTTTTCAACCCACTGAACGCACGACGTTCGCCTGACGCATGACCGACGGACGGCCAACGGACGCACGGAAAAAGTTATGTGAACCGAAATTGACGCAACGGTGACGCAACGCACGTTATATGAACCAGGCTTTAACGAATGCAGCTGTTTTGCTGATACTCGCTCCATGACTCCGAGCGCCAACAATCATCCCACGTTCAAAGACTGTTAAATCGCATCGTTTACCCATATCTTCAGAAACAAATCACTTCTACTGCCGTGGCAAACAACTTGCTTCCCTATTTGTTAGGCTCTCTAGCAACTTCAGCGCGAAATCATAGCTAATTTGCCTACAGACGTCAGGTGGTCATAATAATCTGGCCAGTCAGTGTATTAACAGTCTGAGAAATATCCATTCATTTCAAAGATGTATTTTCTGAACATTATGTAAGATAAATAAAAATTCTATAATTTTATTCTTAAAAAAATAAAAATTTCTAATTTATTTCTTTACTTAATAATAAGAGAAGGAATAAAATTCAACTTTTTAATTCTCTGTTAATAAGAAACAATTTACCGGAAGTGATTTTGATTTGTCTTAAGCAATTGCTATTTTTGTCATTTTTCCTAATGAATAGCCACTTTTCCTTTTTAGACTGAATTATCATTTTAAAGGTTTCCTGCCGAATAAACAGCTAAAAATTGCTTTCGATAAGTTTGTTCACTTTAAGAATAATATGATTTCCTATTTTTATCTACATTTTATGAGGGTTGATGGTTTTCTTTGTTGAAATATCTATTCAAGTTTAAAATATTCAGAACATAAACATAGGGATGAAGCAATTTTGCATGACAGAAAAATTACTTTCCTTAAAACAACATAAAAAGAGCAACATTCTGACAAACGAGAAAACAAACTGAGGAGATTACATTTTGAAACGAACTTGGATTTCAATAATAGAACCAACTTGGAATCTTACTCAAAAAAGAATGAAAGATTCGGAAATACAATCATGTACAAGAAGAACCTCCAAGATTCGGAAAAGAAAATGATGAAAGATGTGCACGTAAACTAGAATAAATGAAATAAAAGAGAGGAGAGGAATCATTTGGATTCGAACACAAGATCCGAATCAATGAGAAACCGAAATATTAACACGAAAAGAGGACAATATCAATTTCACTTGCGAATCGATGTTTCTCTCGCCTTTTGAATTTGAATTTTAATGTCAAACCGGGTAGCATGGAATGTTGTTTATTTATTTATTTGTAATTTTGCAAGCAACAGGCTATGACAGCCCAATAACAGCTTACAATAATAAAAACAATACAATATTACAGTATAAAAAAGAATAAATACAATATAAAAAGAATAAATATAGCACTATTAAATATAGACAATGAAAATAAGCATAAGATAAATATAATATTTCAAAGTCATTTTTAACATGGTTATTATAATTTTAAAAAATTTAAATCAATAAAAATTGTAAATTATACAATAATTTATTTTATTTAACTTCATTTACTTTAATATAAGAATCTTTTATGAGGTTGATTTATATCTTATTTATTATTTAAACCTCCAAAAATATAATTAAAAATTTTTTCATAAATGTTAAATAAACAGTCACCAGAAGTTGCTGAACACGATTTCTTCTTGGAATTTCGAATATTAACTTTCATAAAGTTGGTGGGATGTTGATTTCTTGTAGACAGATGGGATGTTTTGATTGGTTGGATGTTATTTTGGTTTAGTGGCGTGATTCTCTTTTTTAATCAGTCACATTTTCGTCTAGAACGAAAATCATTTATGACATTAATGTTGAATACGTTGTGTTATTACGACAAAATGCATAATAAATTTTCTCATTTTCACAACTTGAAGAACAGAAACTTGCGTCAGCTGACGAAGGCTTAACGTCTTTGAAACTGGAATCCACCAGTGGTTGCAAAAACACCAAAGCTAAGTTCCATTGTCGAACATAAAGCAAAATTTATAATTTTACAAAAACGTTTTCAAACCCTGACGTTTTCAACAAGCTTTTAGCTTAAACAAGAGCGCAGAAGCAGTTTTCAAGCCCCGTTTTAATGTCCCGAGTGCCCCGTTTTCTCGTTAGAGCACTTATACATTTTACAATGTCAGTCTGTCTGGTCGCCCCTTTCTATTTTCCACATTTTTTGACGTTGAAGGCTGAAAGTCGGAACATGACTTACCATAAACATGTCCTACTTCATTATTTAGTCTGGTTTTGATTGGCTAACTGGGGTTGGAGCTACAGTGGTGGGAGTTAGAGGGGACCAAGTGATCTACGTGGTATTTAGGTATTAGAGCGCCCTTAACCCGAATAGCAAAACCTATAGCCTATTTCCCTGAATCTCAAAGCAGTTACACGAACGAAGGATCCTCACCATCTTAATCAATCGACTAAGAGTGGATAGGTACTAGAAAGGACCGCACACAAAGTCAGGAATAGGGTAATTATCATGGTGGGAACAAATCGAGCAGAGTAAACGAATTAATGAACTTTAATGAAGATTTTCTTAAACTTGAAATAGCATACAGATAAGGGTGGCATAAACTCTTGAATTTTCACATAAAAGGGTAAATGACCCTAACATCAAAATAATCGTTAATTAAAGAATTACACAAAGTCAAATTCAAAGTTATTAATGGGCCGCCATATGTCACATATCGGGAAACATTACACAATTCGCTACTATGTAAGTCGGTAAATTTACAGGTAAATAATTTTGCTTGTCTTTCGAGGCAAATCCGGTGCGCGTGGAGAACACAGCACAATATTGTTGACCGAGTCGGGAACTCCGGAATCTTGCCAAAGGCAGGTGCGAAGGACGGGTTCGTGAGCTAATAGAAATGTAAGGAAAGATAACAAGATAGTTACTTTGGCCAACACAATTTCCACTTAGCAGTCTACTTAATAATACGAATAGTCTCGTTAGGAAAACTATCTTACTGGCTAACTTATCTCAGGAAAGCAAGGCTTGAAGAGCCCCATGGCCACGTGACTTAGAAGACCCCCCCTCGTTACCTGCGATTTCCATAGATATATCCCGCGTAGCCAAATCCCACGTTGAACTTATGTCTCTCTCTGCATGCCTGCGTTGACTTTTCCGAGCCGCGTAGAAATATCGGGTAGTTTCTTCGCTGTCCAACGTTGAATATCCGTAGTACGGCATAGCGGGCGCTTCGAGTTCTCGTTGCGAACTCCTCTACCGTTGTCTTTCACGGAACGATCGCCACTAATTCTGCTTCGTGTTTTCCTGGAAGCACTGCATTCCTTTGCTTCTCCGTTGTCGAAAACTCTTTTGTCGAAGCTTTCGCACTGGTTCGGAAATTTTGGTTCGTCTCGCCCACTATGATTCACGCTCGCCGCTATTTTATTCCGATGACCCTTGACCACGCTGTCCTCTGCGTACATTCGGACGCCTTCATTCTTCAGTCCTACTCCATCCCTCTTCTCCCCGTTTCCTTTCTCCTGCCGACTTTCTTTTTTTTTCATTGGTTGGTTTTGTTTATTTTTAACCAATCGCATCTTGGTTGTGCTATTCTCAGCGGCGGGGGAGGACGATTGAGAAGAAGCTGCTTGATCTTTATCTATCTCTTTCCTTACGTCATCGGACTTCTTCTGGCTTCTTCTCCTCGCCTCTATTTATTTGACAATAATTCATCCACAAGATAATTAACTAATGGGTGTGATATGACTTTTTAATCGACATAACAAATTAATGGGGTTTCTCAAAACCGTTTTTAAATCAGGTTTTCCTCCCAGGAATTTCATACAGTAGGGTCTAGCACTTCCTGACCCAAAGGTCACTCGAGGAGTTTCACCCCGGTCGACTCAGTTTAACAGTTACTAATGTCTATGAGAGATTCTTCTTGCATTTGTAAACATTTTAGTGCGGTGGACGCAATTTCTAATAAATCCCTGGAATAAAACGGTCTAATAGGTTCTGAAGATTCACAATCTGTGGTTCACACTACTCTAAGAACCTATTTCGATTCATCTACAAGGTTGCCGGAAAACACTCCAGGAAATACAACTTATCAGATAAATAAAATAATACCTCAGATGAATCATTCAATCAGGGCCTGTTTCAGTCCAAATGACTTTAATTCTAAACAACATAATCGATTCGCTCTTAGAAGGCGGGTTTCTCCGTCAGAGGGCCATTATGTGGAATTACCATCACACGATAGCTCTAAACCATTAAAAAATCTTCTTAGTCGTGAACCAGTTCATCGAGCACAGAAGGATCGTCTATACCAATACAGACAAATACTAAGGAAAAACCGTCAGGGTTTCGGTTCCTACACATATTTTTCTTGTGACATCGGATAATTCATTGAAAGTTCCATTAAGCGCTGTATGAAATTATTCTTTTTAATTATTACACTCTAATGGACTCCACTCAGAATCAACATCACTGTTCATTAATTCTATTTAAGTGTATTTTAAGAGTTTATCCCAACATAATCCATTCCAACTTATTTTAGAGATACCCAAGAGCAATAACAGGGAGGGGGACCAGAGGGATAGAACTAGGAAGAAATCGCTCAGATTGGACGCCGGGAGAAATAAGCAAGGCTATGTGGATCATTTTTCTCACGGTAAATCGCTCTAGTTGGCTCCATGGTGGGTACATCGTCTTTGGCGTGGTCTTCCTACAATTCTTGGCTGGGTCACATGGCCGCAGTGTTGTTGGCAAACTTCGTCGAACAGCGACGTGGCCTGATGAAACTCTAAGGGTCCATTGGATTCTGGTTCCACGGATTCATCACCCAAATTGCCTACAGAGTTTTGCTAACATCCCAGAACACCTTCATGTCGTTGGGGGATCCAAGGAGGAAGAGGATATGCCTCGGAAAGTTTAGGGAACTTTTTCATATTGTTTTATCGAACACAACCTCTGTTCGCGCCATAAATCGGGGCCGTTGTAACCAAAGAGGCTTTGTGAGATCAATTGTCAGTAACCCATTTTACTCATCCCATGGTTCATGAAGATGGTTCATGAAGTCGTGTGAAGATACAAAAGGCGTTTTTTATCAATTCGTCAAATTCACTATGTCGCAAAGTTTTTTTCCTTCATTTTTCTTTCTTATCAAAACGCTGTCTGCGGAAAACTACTTTTGCGGCCGCAATTGAATTGTCGACCTCGAGTCATTGTTGATCAACCGAAAAAATTATATATTCCTCTTTATTCCACAACGCTGTCAAAAATTTATTTGCAAAGGGAAAACACATAGTATAAAAACGTCCTCGGTCGCCAGCTCACAATTCACATACAGTGAAAGCTCTATTCTCGACCACCTCTTTAACACGACCCCCTCTTAACTCGACCACTTTTCCTTGGCACGGAATTAATGTCTCATAGGTATAATGCATTTTTTCCCTCTTTAAGCCGACCACCTCTTTACTCGACCAACGACCACCCATTTCAGGCACCTACCATCAATATACCCTCCTTAAACCGACCAGTAGACATGGCAAAATCGAGTCAAGATTGCCATGTTTACTGGTCGGTTTGAAGAGGGAACATCAATGATTGGTGCCTGAAATGGGTGGTTGTTGGTCTTGGGATTGAAGCGTTAATAATGCCACTTCCTCTAATTTAAAGAGTATGCTCATTTTTTTGAAGGAGGAGTAGGAAACTGAGCATTGTTCAATCTGTTTCTTTGCTTTGTGTATCAGTGGCATTCACTCACACCGCTGCTTTATCTTACAGTTAGGAAGAGCTCAACATGTGATTGCAGTTGAGAATGCACGTGTTGGGCTCACTTTACATCACTTTCACTCTTCACATCACATTTCAATTTCTTGCCTGCTATTGTCACCATGTCAAAAAGAAAACTTTGTTTTTTATCGCTACAAGACCAAGTCTAAACAGCCTGTCTCTCTGATCATAGCTTCTCTTGGATGCTGAAGAAGGCAGCTTGGCTGCCGAAATACGTATTCATCAAAATAAATTCGTTATGTGGATTAGTGGTTTCTCTGTCTTGTTATTTGCTGCATTTGTTTGAAGAGGTGAAAAACGAATATCAACAAGTTACAGTACATAAAATGTTGAGCAGAAAAAAATAAACTTCAATGTTGCAGTTTTTCAACAAAGAATAGGGGAAATTTTTGATCCAATAATTGGGATCACTTTTATTGGTATGTAATTATACATGTATTAGGTATTAATATTTTGTTTTCACGTCTTGTTTATTTTGAATAGCCACATTACTGCATAAAGTTATGAAAATTTCATTCAAATTCATTAATAAAACTTTAGTCCATTATGCAAATCACTAAAATAATAAATGAAACCAAAAGAGTAAGCTTTGTATATCATCAGATTATATCCTTATGTTTTTAATTGAGACAATGAAACTTTATAAATTACGCTTACCCCCCCCCCCCCCAATTCTTTAAGAAGACCACCTCTCCAAACGACCACTATTATGTGGAACCATTGCTGGTCGGCTTAAAGAGGTTTCACTGTATATGTTTACTTCACCAGTTGGGCTTCGCCGTACAACACTGAAGTCTGGCAAAAACACAGCAGAATTTTCTCGACTCACCGATCGGCAGAATAGCACACAGTGATAATTAAAGGTCACTATATCAAAAATTCAAAACTGTTCAATGGGGTTCTTAGCATTCAATTCGCTGACTGCCGAAAAAAAAATTCCTCCACATTACATTTTCACAAAATTTGGGGCGTTATAATATGTAAAAGAGTGAAATTCGATAGGCAGATTCCTCTAGGCAAGATTACATTACTATGAACTTTAGGCCAAATTCTCCCAGTGGAATCTCAGATGTGGGGGTGGCAATCACTTGGTGGCGACATATGGCATGTGATATATCATTCCATCGGAAATGATGAGAGAAAGGAAAGAAGATAGAGCTCTTTTATATTTTCTAAATATTACGTTCGAAAAAATCAATTTTTTGACAAAAAAAATGGGGGAGGGAGTAAAAAGTGCAGATAAAAGGGTAAAAATAGAAGAACTCAGGGATTCCACTACTTTCCTATACACTTCTCAGGGGGATTTCACGTGTTCCGAGAGTTAAAGCTCAAGCGAGCGCGCTCGGAAGCGTGGAATCGCGGATTTGGAAATTTCCGTCGAGATATTTCTGGAACTCTAAATTTGAATCGGGCCCGCGATCACCCTCGTCGGCAAGTGGTTTCGCTGGGAAGAATTTATCAAGTTGTGCGCCGGTGACGTCAAAGTCGAGAAGTTTGAAGAAGGGAGAGAACGACGACAGATGGAAAAGGGATTTTTCTCGAGGAGCAAGGGACGACTTATGGAGGTCGAGTGATGGCTCATGGAGAGCCGAGAGCACAGGAAAGCGAGCTTCAGCACGAGCTTCTACAGACGGCGAAAACACAGGGAGTTTCTAAATTATCTTCCGTATTAAAAATGTTTATTACTCAAAAACTATTATATATTTTAACATGATTTTTTTATTCACAAAGAAAAACTCAAAGAGTTTCTTAGCATGCCTTAATAAATTTCAATGTGCCCCCCATATGTGGCGTGAAGAACGTCAAAGCGAAACTCGATTTCCCATGTTCGGGCTAGTATTTCGGGGGTGATTTCAGCGATTGTTTCAATTATTCTGTTCTTGAGAGTTTTAATGTCATCAACGTTGGTCTTGTACACTCTGTCTTTCACATATCCCCAGAAGACAAAATCCAGAGGGTTCGCATCGGGTGAGCGAGGGGGCTAAGGGATTGGCCCATCCCTTCCAATCCATCATCCTGGAAAGTTCGTATCAAGGCACTACCTAACTTGCAGGCCCCAGTAAGGAGGTGCTCCATCTTGTTGGTAGACCATGTTGGGCTACAGTTTTTGTGCCTGTGGAATCAGATAGTTCTCCAGCAGATCTAGGTAGGTTGCAGCGGTAATGATGTCTTCAGCGAAAAAGAATGGTCCGATTACTCGTTCATGCATTAAACCGCACCAAAATGCTAGCCCGAACATGCGAAGAAATCGAGTTTCGCTTTGGCAAAACTCGACTAGGCAAAAGGAATTTATTGAACAGGCGAAGGACTTCAGGTAGATGATACAGTGGCCCATTGAGAAGTGAGGGGGAGGGGCTTCCAGAGTATGACAAAATTGTCTATAAGGAGCTATTCCATCAGTTAAATGGAAAGCAAAACGTTGCTACTCAACTAGCTGGTCCTTACAAATTTCCAACCAGATGAGAAAGAAAAGAAAATAATCCTTCCCCTCCTGCCAGGTGTTCGCATCGAATTCCCTCCCCGTAATCAAACAACGAATAAGTTTATGTCACGGTGACCATTTAAACTTTTCGGTATTTGATTATGTCATTCATTAATGGTTTATTATTTCTGACAGATCCACGCATGTAGAATCATTACATATTTAATCTACTTGTATAAGAATAGAAAACCCTTTGTTAGATCTTTAATGTTAGGTTTTCTTTGGAGTTTGCGTTTATGCATTTTCTATTTGAATTTTAAATGTCTTGATCTAAAGCTTGTTTTTATTTTTAGTTTAAAATATTAAGAGAAACCTAGAATTATTTGTGGATACGTAATAAATCGTAGATGTATTTAAATTATATACAAAAATTAAAGTTTAATACACAATGTAATTACTCCATGTATAGCGATTAAAGATTAGATCGGCAAGGGAAAGTCTATACTTACTAAGCAATCCCACTGACGCTCTTTGCAGCGCATGCATATTCGCCACATGTTTATCTCTCTCAAGAACATGAGACAGATTCCGGGCATGTAATTAAATCAAAAACACGCAAGAGACACATGACTCCTTTATTTATCTCGAACGGATTATAAACAACATGAAAATGCTAAATTGTGTTTAAATTCGGGATCATGCAACATAAGGCTTATTGTAAAAACAACGGCCCAAGTAAGGGAAGTCTATGATGTAGAAAATCATGAACGAAAATTTGCCAATTTGAATAGAAGCGGAGATGGAGGAGAGGCTCCTAACAAAAAAGCTCTATTTGCTGCTTAAAGGGCTATTCTGCTGTTACATAAGAATAAATTACATAAGAATATACTGTAAAAGTCTCATTACAAGAATATACTGAAAAAGTGCTCCGTATTTTCTGTCTCTAGTAATACTATTTGACGTGGAAAACAATATAAAGAATAGCGAAATACATGTATTAAAAATTGCATGTGTGTGTGATAAACTTTGTTTTAGTACTTATAAGTCAAAAGTTTTGTTTCATTTTAAAATAAAAAAATCTTTAAATACAGTTAAGAAAATAAATTTAATTCTTTGCTTTCATTTCATAATGATTATTTAAAATAGTCCTTTAAAACATAGCGAGTTAAGAAAAGTGTTAGAAAAGTATTAAGAAAAGTGAAGAAAAGGAACAATGTCAATCATTTTCAAGATTTTTTCCGTTTTTGTTTATACATGTATATTCTTTATCGATTCTTTTCTGATTTTTAAATATTTATCTAAGTGTTTTAAGAGATGTGTCAATCATTAACATTGGAGTGTTAGTAAGGTCGTCCGTAAGGTGACGGATGAAGCGGAGTGCAAAATCATTTACGGCCGAAACACGTAACTGGATTGAGGTAGCATGGTGGAGCCATCCCCTGTCTGGAACCTTTTTTCGGATTGGAATAGAAAACGTCTCCTCTGGGATAGGAAGGATAGGCGATGTTAGGTTCTACTCGAGATATGACAGGAATCTAGAGAATAGAAAACAAAGCAAATTTAAATACAGATGTATAATGTTAAACGAATATCCAAATAAAAAAAATTCTTAATACGAATATTTAAACATGCGCTGCGCCATAATCATTAATTTACAAGTAAGGAAATGATTTTTTCTTTTTCGTTATTTGAGAACTCTATTTATAAACTGATATACCCTATTAAGGAAATTTATATTAGGAGAAGTATCAAATAAAACTTAATATTAAATCTTTTTTGTCACGTGAGAACAAAAAATTTTCTTCAAAAGTAAGAGAAGTCAAGAGCACGCGAATAGGCTAATATAAAAAGGTGTCAGACACACAAATTCAACAGTGCCCTCTATCTCTTCGTCTCTCTCTCTCTCCCTTCCCAAAGAACAAATACTTAGCCTTATAATAAAGCGTATCAACTTAGCTTCGGATGATCTGGACAAGAATCCATCTGTTCAGCTCGTAAAAAAAAGGCAAACCCCGCATCTCATTGCCTTTAAGTGATAGTTCTACAAGATTAAACAGAGTATAAAAAAACCGACTTTAATGAAACTTTCACTATCGCCTAGCTATATTATTCCATATCTTGAAAACTACTGAACCGATTTTGATGAAACTTAGATTTATCCCTAAGTTGAAAGATGCTTAATCCAATAAAAAAAAGAATTATTGCAATTCGATTTCTAGTTACTGAGAAATTCGTGGACATACATACATACATACATACATACATACACACGCTTATGAAATTTGGCATACTTATTTAGAAGCCCACATAGACTAACATATATGAATATTGTGCAATTCCAACAATATTCCAAACATACACATCGAATTAATAAAAACCGTTCTGAATTCAAAAAATTCAGCGCTTTGAAAAAAAAGGATTCTCAGCAAAAGAATGAATCTAATTTATTTCCTTTTTCGACAATTTGGAATACCTTCGATTGTCTCAAATATTAATAATTCTTCATTATCCTAGTTCATCGTTAATGTGCTGTTCTTCGTTAATGTGATTAACTCCAGTCCTAAACAGCTGCATGTTATTCAGTAAATTAGAGGCAGATAACTTCTCGTCTATAAGATACCCCAAAAATAGCTGAATTATATGAGACTGCTTCGTCCTCCAAAACAGCCTACATTTCTCCATGTGGTTGACTAATCTAATGTGGTTGGAAAGCACATTATTAAGAAAGTGTTACTTTGAGGACTTCAGACATATGTCAAAGAAGATTTAGGTGTCAATTTAGGGAGAAGATTTAGAATGTTTTCTGCTAGAGTCATTTATTTTATTTAGTATAGACTTTCCTTTTTAACAGACTTCAAAAAAGGAGGTTATCAATTTGATGCGTATGTATGTAATATTGTTGGAATTGCACAATATTCATACATGTTAGTGTATGTGGGCTTCTAAACAAGTATGCCAAATTTCATATGTATGTTTGTCCACGTATTTCTCAGAAACTAGAAATCAAATTGCAATAATTCATTTTTTATTGGATTAAGTATTTTTCAACTTAGGGATAAATCCAAGTTTCATCAAAATCGGTTCAGTAGTTTTCAAGATATGGACTGATATAGCCAGGCGATAGTGAAAGTTTCATTAAAGTCGGTTTTTAACAGACTTCAAAAAAAGGAGGTTATCAATTCGATGTGTATGTTTGTAATATTGTTAGAATTGCACAATTTTCATATAGGTTAGTATATGTGGGCTTCTAGATAAGTATGCCAAATTTCATAAGTGTATGTATGTATTGTTGCGTGCCCCTTTTGTGACACGCACAGCTACACAAAAAACGGGTTCAGTGACCCCCAATCCCCAAAGTTGACCACAGCTCTTACCGTTAAGTTAACAAACAACCCCTCCCCTAGTTACATCAGTTATTAAAGAAAACCCCGCTAAGATTCTAATTCAGCAAAAATTTAAGCAAAGGTTAGACCCCAAAAAGGAACACTTGGTTTAATTATTTAGTACTTCCCCTTTATTTATCAAAGATGATTCAGTCGTGTGAGTTGAACAAATTGTCTTTCAATTCCAAGCAAATTTGTTGCTTTTTATTACCAGAAATAATTAATAAAAAAAAGAAAATTACAAAATTGGTTAAGTAAATCTTATTTGTTTTTTTTGTTTTTTTTTACAATAATAAAAGTAAAGGCGATTACGCCACCAACAAAACCAACACGGAGTAGAACGTCTGGTGCGAGTCCTACGTAATTGAGGTAATATCCAAACAAAAACGTTCACTGCGACGCAGTAGCGAAACTGCTCAAAAAAACGAATCAAACAATTGCTTGGAACTGTAAAAAAAAATTGAAGAAAAAGAAAAAATTAAAAAAACTTAAATGGCATATATTTATTTAGAATAGAGATCACTAGAGCCGGACTTGAAACTGGTGTACGGGACACGAAACAACCAAGTCCAAGGTGGTTTAGATAACCTCAAGTCCAAGACGAGAGCTGAAGGATTTGTAAGCAGACGAGAGACTCCAAATGCACGAGTGTAGTAGTTTCAATAGGCAAAAGGTTCCAGACGAAGAAGGAAAAAAAAAATAAATAAAAGAAAAAAATTTAGGTAGTATAACAAAACTACAGAAATAAGCACTAAAAAATGATAATTACAACAGAAACCAAGGAAGGCAAAGTTTACATGTTTTATTAAATTATGATGAAGCTTACCTCGTCACCCTAAAAAACACGAACTTTACACATATCGGGGACACGGCAACATTTTATTATACAAAAAAACAGGAAGGAACAACAACACAGTAGGAAACAGAGGAACAATTCAGCAGCAATGAGGTAAAGACAACACTAACTACCTAAAAGAAAAAAGGCGTAAACAAAAAAAAATAAATACATAATAACTTAAGAAGTAAGAGAAAGGCAATGAATTCGACAATACAAAATAAAGATTAAAGCAAGCTTAAAAAAATAAAGTTGAGGTAGAATCAAAAATCAAGAAGGTCTGCAAGATTAACGGAGACTGTTTCTTGCAACAGGGAAACGCCCATGGCTAAAAAGGAATTCATTTAACAAAAGAGTACGTAGAAAAGTTGAGGAAGTTTGAATCCCACAAAGTGGCATGGATCTATCAGGTAAAAATGAAACGACGAATTGGTGGCAAACGGAATGGTTAAAAGACGAGAGTCAGATTCCAAAAAGTTCTTCAAATTTCTACGAATGTATTCACAACAGGGTACATTTATCCAATAGGAAAATCCGAGTTCAATAGGAAAATAAAAAAATAATCTTACTCATGTCCAGGTTCTGTCCTTGGGTGAGTAATGGAAATCTGCGACCGCCATCTTGTCTAGTTGATATTCGAAACGCAAAGGAAATGCGGTTAAGAAACGGCTCTTCACTCCACATCGTCGGTGAACGATAGCATTAAGAAAATCCTGCGGGAATAAGCAAATCCACGAGGTCGCAATAGACCTCTGAGAAAACTAAGAGAAAACATAACTGCATTGCTGATTAAGTCCAATGGACTGCGGCAGACGATAGGTTATCAAATATTGCAAGGGTCCTTCACAGACTTACAAGCCTGAAGTGGCCGACTATCTCTGACTCGCCTGTCCCAAGATTCTGTCGCTAATAAAATTATTATCCATTGCCAAAACAAAAAAAACCTAAAGCACGAGCTAATGTTGCTCGAGGCAACGCGCCATACCGAAAGCAACGAGATAGAAAATAAACCTCAAAAGCTAGGCTTTAAATAACCCGTAATTTCGAGAGAAGAAAAGTTGGCCACAATTATTGTTGACTAAGAATGGGACTATTAGAACTATTAAATTCCGAGTAATTGTTAAAATCAAAATCTTAGCTGATAAAAATCTTCTTTTTTTCTCTCCCCAAAAATTCATTTATATAATATTCAATAAAAATATTTTGTTTGGACAAAGATAAATAGAAAATTACTAAGTCGGAATTTACATTGTACTTAAGCTTACAACAACAGCTTCTGGCTAAGAGTTGAAAGTTAATTTTATGACTTCCTTTTACCACCACAATTGGGTCAATTGAAACTCGCTTGGCTTGCCTTAATTCTTAACCGAACGGAAGCAAGAATACAATATTTCTGCTTTATAAAAATGAATTTACTGAATTAAAAGTGATTTTATTGTCTCATCTTTTATATAAATTCTCTTTGTGGGTACCTGCTCTTAGACAAATATTCCTATTAAAGTTTCGTCTGGCCAGACTTAATATATTAGCATTTAGATTTGCTTTTAAGAGAAGTAAAGGCAGTACCCATTATCTTTATACAAACGCACCAGAAAGCGTTAGGTGAACCCTTTAATTCGTGTTAAACCGGAGGGGGCCACATTAACTTCCTAAAAGTAATCGAAGCAGAATTGGAATTTCCATTGGGCAGAGAAAAAATTAGCAATTGCTGGAAAGCACAGACTGTCGGATAACTAACCGATTGAAACGCTATGCATCGAGTAAGAGTCTTGGCATGTGCCGAAAATAAATCAGGCTAAAAAATTGAGACCGACTAGAAGGCGAATAATTCAAGTGACTTAGTAGTTTCTATAGGTTCGTTGGAATGCTAAAAATTAAAGAAAAAAAACGATCCTCGCTTTTTGTGCCACAAAAAGGCACGTTATAGTATGCATGTATGTATGTATCTATGTATGCATGTATGTTTGTCCACGAATTTCTCAGAAACTAGAAATCGAATTGCAATAATTCTTTTTTTATTTGATTAAGCATCTTTCAACTTAGGGATAAATCCAAGTTTCATCAAAATCGGTTCAGTAGTTTTCAAGATATGGACTATTAGAGCTAGGCGATAGTGAAAGTTTCATTAAAGTCGGTTTTTTATACTCTGTTTATACGCTATTATTATTGTATACTCTGTTTAATCTTGTTGATTGAATCACACTCAACAGCTGGTGCTAATATACAAAACTCTAGACATTGTTAACCATTGTTAAAGATTCGTAGCATTGTAGAAATTACGAGTCCATAGACCATACTTTATCCGTGGACCATGCCTTCTATTGACTTTAACGTAGGGCAAGAATACATAAGTGAGGCGGCAGCGGCCAAGAACCTAAAATTAAATCTTGCGAAATTGTTCGCAAGCACGACTTCTAGTTATATTATTACTTTATATAAGTTTTCGAACGTTTTATTTCATCATTCAATTTCTTAAGTACCAAAGTTGGATATTTTTCTACATGACATATTTAAGTGTAATTGGCACGACAAGCACCGGCAAGTGCATATAAGACAATGAGCATATTCTTTGTAACAATGAACACCATTTTGTTTGCATAAGTATAGCCAGTTAAAAACCCAAACTGAATTTTTGCCTCCTAATTAAATCTCACCTGTTAGTCTTAAGAGTTATAAATTAAGACTCTTATTAATAAGAATTTCGTATTATAGTATTAGAACTCTTCATCATAGCAGCCTATCGCTATAAAGATTTATCGATATCTTCTTAATTCAACAGGATTCACCAATCCACTTTTGTGAAACTTTAGCTTTTCAACAAATTATCTTACTTGCACTTGAACCAAGTGTAATAACATAGACTGTACGGTATTCCTTAGCGGAATAATGTTTTGTCCTTGCAAAAACTCGTATGTCTCGATGAATGTTAGCAAGTTAAGTCTGGATCAGTGCCTCGTATATACATGAAGGCCCCTGCGCTCTCTGGACTTTACACTTACCGGAGTTTTTTTTAGGTAATCTGTAGAATCAAGTTATCGCAAATGACATCAATTCTTAGAAGTTCAACATTATTCTGGTGAACACGCGTCGAGAATGATGTGAACATGTAGCTTGCAGCCTTGAATCAACATGAATGAGGCAGAAGTCGACCATACTATGGAGAATAGATAAGCGAAACGACTGAACTCTTAATTGTAGTTTAAGTAGATTAATTTGTTCTGTTTGTCTTACAAAATATGAATCGTGTAATCTGGACTACCCTATATGTTCTTAGATTTTATATTCCATGGAATTTGTCCTCGCTTCTATGAGCTATTAAAAATTTTCTCATAAAAAACCCCATTTTCGGAAAATTCAAACTTAATAAACTCCTTTCTTTTATCAATAACTCTTTAATTCCCTACATAATTTTTCCTGGGGGGAAAACTTATTTCTATGTAACTTCATGATGAAATGAGCCCTTAAGCAAAATCTGTGCTTGAACTAAATGCATTTCTGGCAGTTTCCAAAGTAATCTCTGAAATAATAAAAAGTTCCATAAAACAAGCTAAAAGCATTATTGAAGCCATTAGTTAAACATAAGTAAAAGCTTCTAAGGCTGAAATTAACATTCCAAAATATTCGCACAAATTTTAAGACCCAATACTTAAGAATAAAGTGAATTTTTTAGTTGCTCTCTGAGGGATTGGGGATTTCAAGATAATGCTCTTTAATTATGAGGACCAGTTAAATTGAAGGTAGATCATCAATATGTTGTTTTCAAGTTAGTATGTTTTCTGGCAATTAATTAATTAATGTATACCCCTTATTAATAAGACTTTCTTTTTTTTTCTTTGTATGTTTCAAGGACCGCTCATTGTAATTTAAACGAACTCGGCAAAACGAACTCGGAAGGAGAATGTTTCAACCAATGAACGCTTAAGAAACGCTTTAGTTTGAGTTCCTGTCAATTCCCCGATGAAAATACGACAATATCAGTAAAAAGAAAACGCTTGGCTGGAGAGAAATTGCGGGGTACTCTTCCGCCAAGACGGAACGGAACTTTTTCAAAGATCCTCTTCATGTGTTTTTGAGGTATAAAAAAACTAAACTATGTTAATGTTATAAATAGAAAAATAGCCGAAACTGTGGATACCTTAATAAATAAAGGAAAAAACAGAAAACACTACTCCACATAGAAAAATATTTTACTGACTCAGATGTACATTTCGGATTTCAAAAATCCATCATCAGTGAGTCAGTAAA
>JAHWFO010008967.1:2172076-2347938 GCA_023313115.1 Rhysida immarginata
GAAATTTCATCAAGATCGGAATAAAACTGTAGATTTGTATAAAAAACAGACCCACAGACGGACCCACAAACATCCTTCTTTATATATATAGATAGATTTTTACTATATTAATTCTAAGCGTTTTCATGTGTTTATTTTTAAGATATTTCAAAATTTATTCAAAAAAAAGTCCGAGCCACGCCGGGTTATCACCTAGCTTATTTGGTAGCACAGCAGATCCAAACATTTCATAAAAATGCATTTTGACTATATTCTGTGGGAAAGTATATATTTTGGAAACTGAGATGCTGATAATGCGATGACTGAACGTTCATTTCCAAGAATTATTGATAATGAGCATAAAGTGAAGATGGAGTGACAAAACATTAATAAAATCTTGCAATATTCCAAGAAGAAGCTTTAGCTGTAACCTAGAAGTAATATTAAATTCGAGAATTTAAATAGCTAAAATTATTAATACACACACACACATACACACACACACATCACACACGCATACTTTGCTTATCTATTAAAAAATTTTGCTTTTTAGAAATTCTGGCTTCAGATTCTTAAAGACCATCAAAAAGTAGAATAGGAATGGCTTTAAGACCCACCCTCTATCTCTTTGTCTTCATCGATAAAATTGGGTTCAAAACTTTAAAAGTTCCACACTTTCAGTTGGATCAATGGAAAAAACTCCTAAACGGTTGGATCAATGGAAAAAGCAGCAAGAATAAAACATTTCTCAAATGTTATATACAATATGAAAATATCATTAAAATAATTGTTCCTATTTAAGATTTCCTCAGGGGATGGGGTGGGGGATCGAGTTTTGTATCAATGGATAGCTTTTCGAAAAACATTAAACACATGTTTTCTTGGGTTTTTTTCGATCCGTTGTGTATTTCTCCAACTTAATGAATGCAACTGATCTTTATCGTACATCATCTATTATAGAGAGTGTCCCATAATGAGTGAACGAAGAATTTGGTAAATGGTAGTATGGGCGATTCTAAGCAAAAAAAAAAAAAAAAAATGCTGCCACCAAGATCAACAAGTTAATAATTCAGGCTCTCTAACATCTAGGATGATAAAATTTGGAGGAATAATAGGGTTCATAAATCTGTGTATACCGTTAAAGTTTGATCGAATTCCAACGAATAGTTTCCGAGTTACGCATTCAACATCGTAACACGTGCTCACTTGTGAGTACTAACTAGCACGTGTTACGATATTGAATGCGTAAATCGGAAACTTCTCGTTGGAATTCGATCAAGTTTTAACGGTATACACAGTTTATGTACCCTATTATTTCCCTAAATTTTATCATCCTAAATGTTATAGAACCTGAGTTCTTAACTTCCTGATCTTGGTGGCGGCATTTTTACTTTGCTCATTCTCAGTTATCGTTCAGATTCGGACCCATGATCGTATGTTTAGAATCATACAACAATTTACCAAATTTTCGTTCACACATGAAGGGACACTTTGTATAATATCCTACCTGTTATTATTCCAATAAATAAATAAACAACTAAGTAAATAAATAAGTGTCTGGACAAGAGAAGTCGGGAAATCGTCGAACTCAAACTGACGAGAGAGCAATGTGGCGGCCGACCTAGCCGTATCCAAAATACGTTTGCTTTGCAAACCTCGAAATAGCGTATGACAGAATTACTGTACACAGAAAGTCTTTAGATATTGAGCCGCTACTTCTCGTATGGAAAGGTCTCAGCTACGTTGACATGGCCACGGGATATGGCTGATTTTCCTAGACAGTTACTTTTCTCTAAGCCTGTGGATGAGAGACTAAAAGGGTCGGCCTAAAACAGATGGTTAGACTGCATGGAGATTCTGAGTTCGATTAGATTGATTATAACCATTGAGGCTTGATGGCGGAATATCGCGAGCGTTGGAGGGCTGCTGTTCCCGCAGCCTTAGGATAAGCGGATTTGAAAAGTAAGCTAGCTCTTAATAAAGATACACAATAAAAAAATTAAAAAAAAATCGCCTCTTACCATTTTCCATATATTTTGTGATCAAAAGTTTCCTGACTCTATGGTGTGTTACTCCTTTGCTTTTGAAGTGACAATACAATCCATTATAAAAAATTTTCAAACTTCGAATTTCATTTAATTTATATTCAGTATAGGGATTTGGGACACCTCTTCAGATTTTCTTCATTTATACATATTTGTAGCACAGATAATATTTAAAAAAAAATTGAACATACACTTTTGCTTTAAGAAGTGCACTAGAAAGTAAAAAATATTTTTTTTTGGTGCCTCTCATTTAAAAAATTATTACTAAATACTAAATAATTTAGTATGGTCTAAATTACTAAATAAGTGATCATTATAGTATAAAAACACGACAAGAAAAAAAAGATAAAAAAATAAAATCATATTTATCAAATTAAATTTAATATTAAACTTTTACATTGTTTTAATTTTATGAATTTCTTATTTAAATAAATTATTAAATTATTAATATTTCGTGCACTGTATAAAGTAAAAGTTTGTGCCTATAAAAAAGTTTTTTTTTAACATTAATATTATGCACAAAAAAATCGAGGTGTTTTGTATTTGGAAGATACCAAACCGCTGTTACCAAGTGTGGATATAGGGAGGGGCAACTACAGTGTTATATTTTCTACTTCTCCCACCCTTTAACTGGGCTTCTCCTATCAGCACCTGTGCGCCCAATTGTAACTGCGCATGCTCAGTTATAAGATACAATATCTGGCGGTTATATTTAAACTCATTTTGATTCTTCACGATGGAAGACAACGAACCTGCTTTTTGGCGTTTCCAGAATAATTTTCTTAGTAAGTTTGGCCATTTTTATCCTTTATAATGAATGCTGAAATAAGTTCTTTTTAAATTTAAATTATTTCGTAAATGTAAATGTGTTTATATAATTAAAGTTTCGTTTGCATTCTTCTATAATTAATTCAGAGATGTAAATTCGTTCTCGCGTTCGTGGTAGCCCTAATGACCGTTATTTTTGGGTATAAAGTTTTAAAATGAGTAAAACTTTAATATTTATTAAGAGCTTGAATACAACTTTACTTATTATTTATCCATATAAATTTGCTTAAAGCTTCCAGTTTATGAGGCTAATTTCGTATTAATCCTTAACTTCGTATGATTGATAAACGTAGTTCTGGAATGTTCTTTATCGGTAGTGTAAGAAATCTTTCTTTATATTTCAGTTAACAAATTTTAAGTTTTTATACTTAATATCTTACCGCAGTTCAGTTTATTCTGTAATTATAATTTAGAATTTTTTTTTTTTTTTTCCTCTTTCGAAGAATTTTTTTTTCTATCACCACAAAGTTAATTCTTTAATAAGAAAGCTAATAGTATGGTCATTTCCACGGAACCTCTTTTCGGTATATTTTTCATATGTTGAGCTTAAACGTTAACAAAAATCCGTTAAAACACGTTACGTGTTAGCCATTAAGTACAAGTTCTAAAGTCCGGACACCTAGGCACCAGTGTTGACACAAATTAGAACAGCGGTTTATTCTTCTAGATATCTAATAGCTATATTAATGTAAGAAGCACTCTCTTAATTCACGTGCCTATGTTAATAATCATAATTTACTTAGGGAACGACTTAGTGATTTCTGGGTGGCCTATTCCCAAATAACTGTCCGACAGATGGCGAAACTGGCAGTATCAAAAACAGGTAATAAAATGGGTGCCGCTGTTTTTCAATGTAAATAGTTTACTTGCAAACTCCAAAATTACAGAATGATGGAGAAATTACAAATTGGAGAAAATTGAATGTTAAGAACTGTTAAATGAGTACAGCCTTAATGACCAGTTATCCACAGTCCTTTCCAGTTTCTCATACAGCCTTAATAGCAAGTGCGATGACGTTCAAATGCAGCATCATTTTGGCATATTCACCAGTTTTAAGCTCTCATTAACTATTACTATTAATATTAAGATTATGATTACACGTTCCATCTATTTATTACTCCCCTTACTCGACATTTTAATTCAAAACTTAATTTGGGAAGCTTATAAGTGTGCAATCTTTAAAATTTTATTTTTTAGGTGTGTACCAAGAACTGGTGGATCTGCTAATATTCTTTTTCCCGTTAGACTTAGAAATTCATGGGATGACGGAATATGCCTTCTTATACAAAAGATACGTGTAGATTATTCTTTCTTCCTTATTTTTTTCTTGTATGAGAACCATGTTTTCCACTTAGGACAACAAAATTACGGTGGATACTCAAACACTTAGCGATAGGGAAACCGTAATGCCCCCGTCTTAACTCCCCATCAAACACAAAAATCAATTCAACACATATCTGGAAATATGGTTCTAAAATTTTGACTTTTTTGTATCATTAGCCTAGTTGGGGATAATTTATCTTTAATCTTTAAGCACAGACAACCACAAAGTAATTTTAGTTCTTGCTTATTATGGGCGGGGGTTTAATTTTAATTTCTGTAATTGGGAGTTTGAAAATTTTAGATTTTAGATTTTTTTTTTTTTTTTTTTTGCTTTTGTTTTCAGCTGAATGAGGTTTTAACTTCCAAATTAAAATCTAGTTGAGGAAAACTTAAATTGCTTAGATATTTAATTTTAAATTTAAATACTACAAATTTTAATATTAAATTTTTAATCTAAAAATTAAATTTAAAAAAATTCTATTTCTTAATATTGCAAACAATTTTTTTATTAATATTAACTTTTGCGAGAGCTTTCATTAAAATTTAACTGTAAGAATAATTGAAAATTTCTTTCGTATTTGATCAAGTAAAGTTAGCATAAATTCAAAATTATTACAGAAGATTTTTGGTGATAATTAGCAAAATTAGTTAAAATTAGAATTTCCTGGGTGGCGAGTTCGAATTTGATGGAGTGACGAGACGATTGTGACGATGTGTGGCATTGAGCTGTGATAACAACATAGCAGAAGAGGAACTACGATGGAATGGGTATCTGGTTGGTTTTAGGGAAATGGTAATGGTTTAGCTCTAGGAAAATCATCCAGGCAGGTACCCCAACGAGGGATTCTTATGGTGTAATAGTTAAGTTTTGGGACATTCGTGGTTGTCTGTGCTGTGATTACTAAGTAATTACTAAATTGCATTTGAACCTTAATTAGAATGTAAGTTAATTTAAAAAAAAAAATTAAATTTTGGGATAATTCTCGTTCCGCCTCCCCCCCCCCCCCAATCAAAAATTCAGATTTTATTTTTCAAGGCTTGTTAAGTTTATTTGCAACTGATTTAATTCACTGAAGATATGGATCTGTAGGAGTGTTCTTAATGTTAAAGGAGAATGTTTGGTAATCGCAAATATAGTAGATAGTTTAGCTTAAATTTAGGTAGGGAAGGCGGACCACTTTCCCTCCACGTGGGACCCTCAGTAGTCCGAAGAGGACAGCAGCGCACGAAGATAGGTTTTTTTAACACTTAAAGGAGGGGGAAAGATCTCGCTATCCCTTTATATTGAAAGTGGGTGTCGACGGTCTTTCAGGGTATGAACTTTTCAGGTACAGAAGACAACGTTTTGGCTGCTGAAGACGACGAAACTACACAAATACACATACACACAATATGACATGCACTTACTTTTAGTTAGTTTTAAGTAGTTTAGATTTAAGTAATACGCATAATACGAATTTAAACACTTATAAATTCCTCCCTGTCCCCATAGCTTTTAAAATATTTCACATTCTAAAAATATTTTATGCTTTTAATTTAAAATTTTAGCGGTTGCTGTCTGTCTCGGTAATGAGGAAACCGGGGCGGACAGCAAACACAGGATAACACTTAGCTATTACTGCCTAGAAACTATGGCTCGGTGATGAGTGAACCGTGTCAAGGCAGTAAGCGCAGATCACAACTTTCTGTAGACACGTCAATTAGCGTGTTCTACTGCACACCCTTGATGTTGGTGTGAATCCATAAGATGATTTGGTTTCATTCCAACAGCCCTTGTACCATGCCTTCTCAGGCGGTATGCATTCTGGCTGCATACTGGTGCTGACCCATCTCTCTTTCTCTATCTCGATTCCCCTTACTAATCATGGCTGGCCTACCAAACAAAATTTGACGTCGGATATCTACGTAAGAGCCCATACGACCCGACTGTCCCCATATAAAAACATTGTTAGGGTTGTTAGGTAAAAGCGTTATAAGTGTAAATTACTAACTTTCTGTTTCTTCCTCATGGTGCAAGGCAAGGGTTACACACTATTTTGAGGTATCTACTTACCAACTTGTAAGTGTTGGTATAAGCGATCTTTAGTTTGTAAACATTGTGCGTACAGTTTGGTTCCTGCGTGTAAAGGGAAGCTTGCTGTCCGGCAATCTGTGTTTTTAGTTTTAATGTCTGTGTATAGCTTTTAAGATTCGCAATGGTGAGTAATAGAATAGTTAATATTTAATAGAAATAATCTAAATTTATATTTGTATATTAGGACTAAGTTAATGTTTAAATATTTTTAAGCCTATTCTATTTTTGTTTTAATTAAATAAATTCTGATACTTTTTCCGAATTTTGCAGGTTAAAAATTTGAGTTTGGATGAATACGAGGTTCCAATCTGTTCCTGTGGGAGCATTTATCCCAATACGTCTAAATCCTTTCCTTAAACACAGAACGTGTGGTTTAACGTATTGTGTATGCATAAAGAAAACGTGAAATTTTTCTAACACTACACAATTGATAAATGACGTTACATTTGACAGCTTTAAATTATGAAGCAAATAGGATTGGTTTTTGAAGTGAAACTTCTTATGCGGCGACAACGACTTGGGGAGTGTGAAATGCTTAGAATGAAACCGGTTTTTTTTTGTATTTTTAGTTTATACAAACTACTCCAGACATCTTTTTGTCTAATATTTTTTATTTTATATATTTAATGAATTTTCCTAATTGGATCACGTTTTCTTTTTGCAGCACCTTTATGAAACATCTTAAATTAATATTTGTTTTTCTCTTTAATCTTAGAGGAACCGACCCAACTTTCGTTTCAAAGCCCAAGATAAAAGAAGCAGTCTTAAGATTTGCAAGTATTTTAGTTATATTTAGGAAAATATAATTTGATCTTGATTTCATTAGGCTTTTAGTGTATTTGCTTCATTTCAGAAGTCGTAATAAAATGAGGACGCATGAAGTTAATTTCTGTGGTGTCGAATAAATTGCAGTCTTCCCGGCTTAGAAAATTTAAGTGTTAATTGCGGGCCGTGTTTCTCAGCAGTTTGTATTTGTGGCTTAGCTGAATGTGAAAAACTTACGGAAAGCTGGATAAAAATCATCCAAGGAGATTCGTGCGTGGATATGTGTGTGTGTGTGAGTGTTTTATCAACTTTCCGTCGCTAGTGAACTTTCTTGTACATCGGAAATTGCTCATATTGATTTGACTTCGAATTCATCGTATTAAGTCCTCTAATTTCTTCAGCTTCCAGCGTCGAAATCACGACTTTGCTTGGATCGTGGTGCTTCTTTGTTCACTCCTTACCAGACCCCCTTCCTCCTTCATTGCTCCAAGTGAATTTGTGAAATAGCATTTTGAAAATTGTGATATCACTTGGGAAAGAGGTTCTTATTGCTCTGTAGGGGATACAGAGCGTGTTTTTTTTTTCAGAAGTCTTAATAGAGATGACGATTCATGAAGTTCATTTTTTGTGTCGAATAAACTGCAGTTTTCTACTTCGAAACTTCAAAGGATCTAAAATTGTGTCAGTGTTTTCCTGCAGTTTGTGAAGGATACTGCTACGCAAACTGGATCAAAATCAATCTTCTACTCAACTTGCCATCGAGAGTGAACCTTGATTGATTTGATCTGCTTCGAATTCGTGATACATGATCTAAATTCGTTCGATTACTGACGATGTTGTCAAAGAAGAATAATAATGACTTTTTGAACTGTTAATTGTCAATGAGAAATCTTTCTAAGTAGTTTTGAAATTTATGATCCGACTTAAGGAAATAGGTTTGTTGTATGGGAAAAGGGTTATGGGATCAAATGTTATGTTTGCTATTGTATTCAATTTTTATTTGTAGGTAGGGATGAAACTTTGCTTGGATCGTGGTGCGTCACTTTCAAGTAAAGAAGTTAGTTGTAAATTTCATGTTCTTGGACAACAGAATATGATAATGAAAGAAACATGCAGTACAGTTCAATTCATAATGCAAGCACTTGGAGCAAATCGTGTTCGATTCAACTATTTTCCGAACAGGAAGAATCAAGATTATCGTTAGACATCTGTTGTAGTTTCAGCTTTAACCTTCTGGATGCCACTTGACCAAAAGTACTCTATTTGGCTGAAGATATTCTCGACCTCAAAACCAATACTTCTGAATTTGTTCCTGTGCAGTTCCCTATGTGAAGAGACAGTGAACAATATAATTTTTTTTTAACTTTTGTAGACTTTATAATTTTATATTATTTATGTATTTGGCGCCTTTTAAGTCTGTTTTCTGTGTATGTAGCTTGTGTGTGTCTTTCTGTCTGTCTGTGTTTGCGTGTGTATACACTTCGAGGGACTGAGCTCATGGGATTATAACTTTGGATATTACCAATTAATGTTTCTACAAAGGGAGTTAAATTTTTTATCCCATTTCAAGGAAAAGGGAATCTATGCATAAAGAAGCAAATTTGCTTAATTTCCCTATTTAACCCCCCCCCCCCCACTAACCTAACACTCTTAACATAACACAAGTAGGTTTGCTTCATTGTGTTTTCAATTATGGTGATAAGTTTTAGATATTAGATTTGACGTATTTTATTTTTACGGTTGTTGATCAGTTATAAGGCTAAGGAAAATTTTATTTTACTTTAAACTTCTGCCACTACTTTTCCACAAGTTATTCTAGGTAAACATTTTGCTGCAACTGGGAAGAAATGTTACAAGCCACTGAACCCAAGGATAGTGAGTACTAGTTTAAAAAGATCTATTTTTTTTTTAGTCAAAAGCTAAAGCAGTGTTTAGTAATTATAACCGATCAGATCTGATTCCCGTAACAATACGTTAATGTGCTGCTTCGTTAGATTTTTTTTCCAGATGTAAATCTAAGTGATGTTATTGAATAGCGAATCTACAGGGTGATTCAGTCAATTTCTGACTATTTCAGTACTATAATTTATTGACCCATTAATGTTTACAAACTTAGCATTTCAGTAATTTTAGGCAGTTCGGAGTTTTTATTACCGTGGAAAAGTCTTGATGATATGCTCAATGTGGCCACCCCGAACGTTTTGAACTGCTCGCAGCCGAATGGTGAAGTTGTTCATAACACTATCCAGGATTTCTGCATCCACAAGGGTGCAGCCGTCGACGATGCTTTGTCGCAGCTGGTCTAGGGTTCTTGGTGCTGTAGTGAATACACTGTCTTTAAGGAACCACCAGAGATAAAAATCACATGGGCTTAGGTCAGGACTCGTAGGGGGCCAAAGAAAGCCACCCCCGAATCGACCAACCTTGTGCGAACATTTTCGACAACTTCGGCCGTTCGAACACGAGCTTCGCTCCCGCCTTTTTTCTTGCCTTTAACACATCCAGTGGCACGAAATTGCTTAACAAAATCCATGATTGCTTGCCTGCCTGTTGCGTCTCGACATTTATATTCCTTAAGGAACCTTCTTTGCATGGTTACAGGCGATTTTGTCTCGAAATACCATTCGACAACCTTGCATTTCTGCTCTGTTGACAAAGCGGGCGCCATTTTTCAACAATACGATTTTCGTGCAGCGCTGTTGCAACAATATAAACTCCAACTATTTAGAAATTCGATATGGCGTTCATATTCTTTCAGTTGTTTATCCCTAATGCACGTCATTCGAGTGAAATGGTCAGAAATTGACTGAATCACCCGTTATTTGGATGGAATTTTTCTTTCCGGTAAGTATAAATGTTTTTTCCTCAATGCTACGCTCGAGATTTTAAAATAAATGTCACTTTATATCATTAACTTTTTCAAATTAAAACTGTTTTAATCTTTGTATAGGATGAGGACAGCATTTTTTCTCAATTAAACAACGGAACTTAAAAGCCCTTAGAAAACTTGAATTATTCTCTTCAAATCCTTCCAACGAGACGCTTCTATGGAAACATGTTGGCACTTCAACCGAAAACTCAGACGGACTTCAGCGCTGCAATGTGAAACGGCGGAGGAACCAAACGGAAAGAATTTTTTAATTCTTTGTAAATTTAATCTTATACTGTATTGCTTTTCATTTTATTTTATATTAGATAACATTTCCATGTACAGTATAATATACATGCATCTGATTATGTAAAATAATATTTTTTAAAACATAACACGCACAATAATGTATGCACTATTTTTCACTTAGACAACGCAACTTTTATTTTGAGTTTGTTTTTTTTTTTAAAGTGATAAGAAACTGGTCATCTCATCTTTTTGCTAATAAACTAAAGTGGGAGCGTATTGGCAACTTGAAATTGGACAACTCTAGATATAATCTATGCTGTAACGATAAGCAATGAGGAATCTGCACAATGAGGAATCTGCACAATCTGAGGTAAAAATCAAAGGTAAGTTGTGATTGCTATACAATCGCTCATGCTTGCATTTTCTACAGAGTTTATTTCGCCGTAATTAAAGATGGTTCTAAACCAAGAAATTCTTATTTGCCTGTTTAGAAATATCTAATGTTTTAATATTTTATACAGTTCACTGCCAAAGGCCTCGGAAGACATTCAACATTACCCATTACATACTCTCATGAATTCGTCAGGTGAAATTCGGATGTAGCCTTTTGCAGTTGTAAGCACTAAAAATTGGTTCGTCATTTGGTAATTACAGAATGAATATGCTTCTTGATAATTTTAATCTTAAAAGTAAGTGTTCGGCTTTGGCTAATTGTTCTCATTTACTTATTGTCAGTTCCAATAATCTCAATACCACATCGACATTTCATAAGGGATTATCTTGTATCATTTTTATTATTTTTCTATTGAAGTTTTTTAACTTGATTATTTCAGATTTGGACTGCAACCCAAGATTCATAAAAGACAACAGCATAAGAACCAAATATTAATTTTATTAAAGAATAACTGTTCAATGTTCTTTGAGGGTTTTAATTAAATGCCTTACCTCAGATGTTTAAATATAAATGAAAATAATTAAGTTTATGGTTATTATTACTGTACGTCCTTGCTCTTTAATTAATCGCTTAACTTGCACTTTTTAAAAGGGTTTAATGCTGAATAAGAAGTTGAAAATTCTAATTTGTAGATTTATAGCATTTTTGCGAGTATTGAATTTATAGGATTGAGAAGCTTAGTGGTTCAGATTGACTTCTAAGGATCAGGCAGGTTTTAGGTATGCAGTTTTTAGATTTGGTTTCCGCTTTGTTTGAAGTTTTCAAATGTAGTTCAGTTGAGTCTTGTAATTTGGTCGAATTCACTAACATTTTAATTCTTGGGTTAGTTTCAGTTGAACATATAGTTTCTCTGGCTCTTATTCAGCATTGAAAACTTTGAATTCAGAAATTTATTTTCACGTAACTAAAGAGTAAGGAATTTAATTTTCAGGATGTAATTGCAAATTTTAAGTATTTCCATCGCCCAATCTATTGTTACCTCCGTTAATGTCTTAAATCTGTTAGCGTTTCTTATTTTAGATAAAATTCATCACTGTTAATAATGCATAATAAACATAATTTTGAGATATTTAAAATTTTGTATTCATCAATCAGTTTGTTTGGGAAATCAATGGCACTGCTGTGGATTATGTAAAACTGTTGCCATTCACTTCAAATAAAAATATAGCTAGTTTGTTAAAAATTCTAATAAAAGTATTATTTGGAAATAAATTACATTCGATAATATATATCATGCTACAGAAATTGAATTATTTTAAGAGGCATGTTCGGAAATTATGTATTAGGCTATTAAAAAAGAATTTTTTTAAAAATATTTATTTTTGTTAGTTTTATCTTAAACTTTATATTGTTTTCACTACTTTTGAGCTATTTATAACTGGATATGCCAGTTTGTATTTCTTCGTCATGGAGAGCCGCAAGTGAAAACTGCCACTTATATTCAGGTGAGTCCATATGTCTGGTCATATCGCCTCATGGCCTGAATCCGTACGTGGAGATGATAGCCCTCATTGCAGCGGAGATATTTGCAAGGTACGTATATGCCGAGCACGCCTCTTAGTGCTTTCCTTTCATTGCTTTTAGATGTAAAAAGTGACTACAATAGTTTACCCTAACTAAATTTAAACTTTATATTTTCTGAATTATAAAACATTCAATTACCTACGTATAACAATCAAACTAAATATTGAGAAGACATAAAAATTTTAAGACTCTCTAAATTAAATATAGATTTTTTTTTAAATTTAAGTGTTTAAAATAAGTTCTTATTAAAATTAGAAATTGGATTAAATAGGCCTTCGATTATTAAAAAAATCCCAAAACTCTTTTCAACATCAACTTTCATAAAATCGCTGTCTTCCAGATTAAAGTAAAATTTTCTTCATTTCTGAAATTAATTTCTCAAGATAAATTTCTTTAATAGATTGATTTTTTTTTACTGTCCGAACAGCATCTAAGCAATATCCGGATATTAGTTTTACATCCGAAGTGACACTTAATGAGTTTTTCAGACAATAAGATAAGCTTCAAGACATTCAAGTTCAGATCTTGCAAATCTATTAAATAATTCAACAGTGAACCTAAGCCATGTTTATCTTTGTTCTTCGCTTGGCTCTGTAGATGTTCACTTCGAAACGCATCAGCTAGTTTTATTAAATGTTGTATTGCTTAAAATTAGACTACTCTGTATTAAATTACGCATCATTTTTTCGTGTTCGGAGTTCTTTGTTTTATTCCTCACAGAAATACGAGGTCTTTGATGCCTTTATTATTTCAGAAGATTTATATAATTTTGTTTAATGTTTAATTTGTCAGTTGTCCCTAAACTTCTGGCAAGGTATTGTTACGTAATTAACGACAATGTCAAACTTAAAGCGTTGTACAGAGCTAAGACCGATAAGAGCATTTCGCAGATTTCCTGAGGTTGTGTTTGAAAAAGTTAAGCTGCTGTGGCAGCTGTCCGCACGAAAATTGGATAGCCTCTTAATCGGTACAATTTATACGTGATTTATATGTGAATTAGTTACGAAGATACGCAGCAGCAAACACGAACCATGAGAGTATGATGAGGCCAGGTAAAATTCACAAATAAAAACAAAACTGAACAAAGTGAGAGAGAGAGAGAGAGAGAAATTTTCTTCTTTATACAAATAAACCAGATTGCAATTCGGATTCTCGTCATTGCAATTCTAGGTTTCTCTCGGTGATTCGAAGATTTGATTCGCAACCTGAAATTTCCACACAAAAGATGGTCAGATAATCCTTAACAGGAAGAAAGGAAGCATAAACGCTAACCGGAAATTCTTTTTCAGAGGTTGATCAGACGCATTGGAGAAACAGTTAATGTAAGCTCTTTAGCAATTTGTTTTAGGAAACGAAAACGGGAGAAAGAGAAAAAAGCTTAGGTTGCTATATGTATGTCTTCTCGACACGTGTGAAACTTCTACGAAATTTAAACTCAAGTTTATGAAATATTATCATTAAAAATCTATCCCATAAAAATAGTGGGATTAATTTTTTTTAGTTTCATATCTCTTGTCAATGTTTACTTTATCTTTATTACAATTATCATCAAGAAATATAATTTCAGAAAATAGTTTGTTTTTAATTGAAGTATGAAATTTCAATTTCAAACGAAGTTTAATAAAATGAAAATGATTGTTAACTCAACATTTGGTGAACATTGTTCGAAGTTATGTTAGGTTAATTGATATTTCTTAATTTAA
The DNA here is from genome assembly GCA_023313115.1 of Rhysida immarginata. Taxonomy (NCBI): domain Eukaryota; kingdom Metazoa; phylum Arthropoda; class Chilopoda; order Scolopendromorpha; family Scolopendridae; genus Rhysida; species Rhysida immarginata. Next base: position 2,185,890 of record JAHWFO010008967.1, read on the forward strand.
CTGTCAAAAGAAATTCAGGAAGTAATTTTTCACAAAGTGGACCTGGTGAAATTTTATCTGGTTCTTGAATATTATTTGACCGCTGTTCTGTCTTCCCACGGGCTCCATTCAGTTTCCATTCGACAAGGCTTTTCGTCAAATAGATTGTTGTTATTGCTGTTCGGGAGATACCGAGGAAGCTCTGTCAAAAGAAGAATATCTCTTTCTCTACAAATGTGTATATAATCAATGATAGATGGAAGACTAGAATCTTTTAAACGAAACAGTGGCGTTGACTCGTAGGTCGATGACATTTTAATCCCGAGCAGAAAAACTGGAACCCTAATCTTCTTAAGTTTGCTCTCTAATGAAGACTATCCAAGAGACAAGCATTTCTCTGTAAAAATTTTATTTTAAAAATCTTTTTGACAACAGGATTAAATCGTAATTCAACTTTCGAAAACAAACCATTAAACGATGCTTAACGCACTTGTGATTTAGAATGCGCTTCTCCAAAGGGAGATCTTAATGAAAATGGCAAATTGAGGAATATTAATTGAATTGTTGTGGAAAGGTTAAAAAAATTAATATCTCAGCGGGTTAATCTCTCACTTATGACAATATTGTAACAATTAAAAGAAAAGTTTAATTAATAGTTCATCTTACAGTTTCAATTCCTGCACTGTCAACTCACGAGCTCTAACTCGGACTTGTCTTTAAATGAGGCCATTATCTCTAACTCGGACTTTCACTGTACTTAATTTGAAATGGTGTGACAACAATTGTGAAGATTGTTTATTATTCCTTTAGAAATCTGCAAAATTAATAGAATTCCAAGTAAATATTTTCATTAAAAAACAACTAATGAATAAAGAATCAGAAATTACAAACTTAAAATACTAATACCTTTTTCAGACTTTCTAAAGAGTAGGTTTCTTCCATAAAAAACTACATTTACAAAAAAAAAATGTAACTTGGACTTTTCGGCAGGGGTAGAGACGTTTCGTTTAAGGGTTGTATACTTACAAAGTGTAATTAAAATTATAAATTAGCAAGTATACATTACGATTAAAAAGTTTTCCCATAAAAATAATACTATATTTTTAATAAATTATTTTAAAATTCATATAAACTTCATAAAAATAAACGTTTATAGAGTTCCCAAAAATCAGTTTACATGAAATTGCAATGTTACCATGCAAGACAAGCACATGAACCGTATAAAAATCATTTTCTGAATATATTAAGTGAAATAATGTATTTCATAACGTGATATAGATTATACAAGTCCAGATCAAAATCGAGCAGTTTCCGCAGTGAATATTTTATACAATATTAAAGGAAGGAAAAAATTTAAGGAATGTAGGCTTAATTCTTTTTTATTAAAAATCGTTTAAAACAGTTTTTGAATATGTTTAAGCAATTACCAAGCTCCTCACTCAAAATGAAAGCCGCTTTTGCCTCCCATAAAGCATTTCGAAAATTGCTTTGAATGAAGATGTTTACCCTTAAGAATAATAAGATTTTCGACCTTTTGCTAACGTTTATTGTTATCAGACTGATTCTTGAACCTATAGTCAGAAGATAAAATATAGGGATGAAGCAATTTGAGAAGCAGAAAAGTTATATTCTTCAAAAGAAAGCATAAAAACAGCAATAATCTAGCAAACGAAAAAATAAGATGAAGATAAAATCGAAGATAGATTCTAATAATAGGGCCAATTTTGAATCTCATTCATGAAAGATTCAAAGAAAAAAAATCGAAGAAAATCAACCTGCAATCATATCTTCAAGGCATGAAAAAGAAGATATGAGAGATAAACCAGGAGAAGATAGGAATCAATTTTGTGTGGAACAATTATAGGATCATCTTGTGTGGAACGAAAAATAGACTATTCAAAAACAGAACGAGTATTATGTCGTCCCTCAAATTATTAAAAAGAATCCTTTGTATTCTTCTGTTTGTATTTATTTTTATTATTTCCTACGTATACTTTTTGGGATATTGACGTTAATTTGATTATTTCAGATCATTTCTCCTTGCTTAATCCTTTAACTTACGCTGTTAAAGTGGTTTTTCATAGTCTAGGAAATGTTGACTATGGTTTAATCTGAAAAAGAGCTTGAGAATTCAAAGTCGTAGATGAAGTTTTATAAGATTGAGGCACTCACTGGTTTTAAGTTGAATTCTTAGACTACAGGCAGATCTTAGGTATGCAGTTTTTAGAATTTGGTTTCCGCTGTTTGAAGTTTTCAAATGTAGCTCAGGCTAGGCTTTTTGAAAATTTACTAGTAATTCTCAGGTGAACCGGTTAATATTTTGGTTCTTGGTAATTTCAGTTGAACATGCAGATTTTTCTGGCTCTTATTCAGCACTAAGAACTTTGAATTTATAAATTTCCTTTCACGTGGCTAAAGAGTAAGGAATAAGATTTACATGATGTAATTTATATTTTATATGCTCGCATCGCCCAGTCTCAGCTCTATTAATTTTTCTTTTTTTTACAGCTGCTCACGTTTCTTGCTTTAGATTATTGTAATACGGGTGGACCCTCGTTATAACGAACTCCGAACACCTCGATATAAGGAATTATTTTTGAAGTCCCGGCAAATTGTAACTGATTTAATGTACAAAAAAAACCTCTTTGTAACGAAAATGTAAGTGACACGTAGTAGTTAAGATAAAGGAATAAAAAAATAATCACACAAAAATATATAAACGAGGCCTTTCGGTCTTTTTCATCAGGTAAAAAACATTTGTAAAAATGTCCTTTAATTGCTTCTCCTTCATTATACTATTAAATAACAATGTAACAATATTGTGATGTAACAATACTTTGACAATACTATGACTGTAACAATGCCTTAACTAATTAATTTTATATTTTTTAAACATTTGCAGATGAGAATATCAGTTGATACTTTCAGAAATGTTTTTTACCTGATGAATATCAGTTGATAAAAAAAGACCGAAAGGCCTCGTTTATATATTTTTGTGTGATGATATTTTTATTCCTTTATCTCTTTGTAACGAATTTCAATATAACAAACTTCTCATTATAACGAACAAAAGTTTTTGGTCCTTGCAATAATCGTAACTTTTCGTTGTAACGAATTTTCACAAATCTCGGAAAGAGAGAAATCATTTTTCGCGCTGCCAATGATTACGTGCTTTCAAGAAGAAAAAAAGGAAACCCAGAATCCTACTGGCCTGGGGACTACAAACATGGCTAGTAAAAAGAACAATTTACCATTGATTTTAAATTCAAAGTTACAGAATGCGTAGAGAATGATGAAAAGAAAAGGTTTGTTGCCGAAATATCTCGATCAACTATCTGGATCAACTTTATCAAATTTCATGAAAGATAAAGGAAAAATAAAATAATTTTCATTCCTGTATTATAGTAAATAATAATCCTATGTGAGCTCATGAATTAATTGATACAGATATTTTGGAAAACGTGACGCAGCCTCAAGACTTAAATCAAGACTGGTGATGAAAACGAAGTGGCATTTGCTGTTGATTATAATAAACAACTTTGTCAGCAATTTCAACTTTAAAACAATAATCAATCGAAAGAAAATGTTCCCCATTCCATTTAAGGTAAAATTGATGACCAAGAAGCGCATTTGCAACAACTGCTTGCAAAAATTTAAGACAAAAAAGCATACAGCTGTGTTATCATATTTTAGAAATAAATAATTTTTTGATCGGATTATAATGAATTTTATCTGAATATAATGAATTTATCTCATTATCTAACCTAACCTTTTATCTCGGTTATAATGAATTTTCGAATTTATAATTTCTTCGGTTCCTTGCTGTTTGTTATAGTGAGGATCCACCTATAAAAGTTTTTAAAGAATTTTCATTATTAATAATATTTTAAATAAGTTGCTTTGTTTGTGTTAATAAATATATCCTAAAAAAAAGTATACTCCTTTCTTTTTTTTGTTTTTTGTTTTTTATTATCATAATTTATGTGTTGCAGAGGCTAAATGTTCATGTATGCTATGAGATAAAAAAGGTTGAAAAACACTATAGAGTCAGGGTCAGTTCAAAGTAGCTCGTGTGGAAACGCCCAGATTCCCTGAGGAACCGTAACTGCGTGATACACACAGATAGTTCAAATTCTCGCTATCTTTTACCTCTTTCATTCATAAGAAAGATGGTCGTTGCAGAAAAAATAAAGTTAAAGGAGACTTCGGAGACATTATTGCGATTTTTCGTCACGAATAAAATGCAAAAAAAAGGTGAAATAACACCAACACGACTATCAAAGGTAACGGGGGCGATAAAAAGGGGGGTCGCTTTTTGATGTATGCGATCGAGGATGTGTTAATTGCCCACTTGGTTTTATCTTCTTCACTGACAAAACATAAAATCGTCTCACCCATATTTCTCTTTAAAGAAATAAAACAAAATTTCTCACTGACAAAACGCTTTAATACGTTCAGTTATCCCTCCCAGTTCTTTCCACCTTTCTGTATCATTTGCAACCATTCTGTTAAAATGGAAGAGACAAATTCTTACTCAATAGTTGGACTCCAACTATTCTGAGAACTTTCCCATCAAGACAAGCACATTGTTAATGGTGACGGAGCGTTTTTCGTGGAATTCGAGTTTTAGAGTAAATATTAAAGCGAACAAGACTGAAACAAAAGATTTGCCAGAAAATGCATTATAGGGGTGGAAATTTTTTTTTTTAGAGTAAAGAATAAAAATAGTGCAGGAATGTTTTAATTTAATTTCTTTCAAACCAATTGTTCCATAGACACAAATCGAAGTATACTTCTCATGACAAAAGCGTCGAAAATAGAAAGTAAAAAAATGTAAACAAAAAAAAATCTAAATACGATCCTCAGTAATTGAATTTTTGTCTGAATAATGAGGGTTTAGAACAAAAATGAAGCGAATCTTCACGTGTCTCTGTGAGAACTTTAAAATGAAAATAAAATAAAAGGTAAATGGGAACAAGAGAAATTCAAAGACAAAAGTTTTAACATTAAATTGACGAAAGAAATTAAACTTATTCAATATTGAATTTACCTTAAATTTATTTACATTAATAGCTCAATAGATAGATTCGTTGAATTCATAGGCAGCTGGTTGAATGATAAAAATTTTACACTTCAAAATTTTAAAATTACTTTAACCCTTAGTTTCAATTTATTTTATTTATATTTAATCGTATAATTGTATAATCTGTTTTCATCGATGCTTCATAATGGCTGAAAGATTAGAAGAAATTTTTTAATTTTCAATTTTTATTTATTCACCATTTGATAATGAGAAATAGTGAAACGAACGTAGGCCTATTATTGGGAAAAGGGTGTCATTCAGTCTGTTATTTCGATCATCTATTTAGTGCTCTGAGCATTGCTGAATTATGAACTTTATATTTCAATCGTAGATTTAAGGGCAACGTAATTAAAAAATAATGAACTAAACGTTACAATTTTAAAATTTACAAATAACGTATATACAGCTCACATTGTTGATGCAAACGTTAACGCTCGGCTACATACCGTTAACATCACCCGAGGTGTCTTCCAAGTTCTTCAAGGTGTCTACATACCGGTAACATTCCAAGTTCTTTGGACCTTCTTCCATCTTGAGTACGTTTCTGGGCGAAACCCGCAAGCTTCTTTAGAATATCATGCGGACCAAATAAAATAGAATGGTTCCATTTATCTCAGGGGCATGATGGGAGGATGTCTTCAATTAGCTTTATTTAGCGTTAATCATGTTGTTCATTTTCGGTATTAAAATTTATTGCTGTAATTTGAAAAGAATCTTAAACATAATATAATGGCTGAATTGGTATGCTTGCAGTTAACGCGTCTGATGTCATTCAAGAGATGAGGGATTGGGCGACATCTTGTAAAATTGCCCCTAATTCTTGTACTGATCTTTAGTGAACTTTTGGCTTATATCAAAAAATGCGAAGACGGAAGCGTATAGTTTTGCAGACCATATTCTAAAGTATAAACATGAATAGGGCCTAAATTAAAGTTTTCCGCGTTACCAAAAATCCTAAAGAATAATATTTGGAAATTTCTAGAAAGACATCCAATCTCCTTTTGGACAAAGATCCCATGAATGTCGATGATGATTGTGGTTTATCCATCGTTATGTTTCCTATTGCGCTGATATTGACAATGGCATTTTATGACTACTAAAGGCCTCGATCTTCAGATCTCCTGATTATGAAAGTAGTAGATTGTATAAACTAGCTTTATAATACTTTCAATATATTAACATGCAGTCATTTTCAAAAAAACAAGATGTTTTTTACGGATTATATTTTATAACTAGTTCTCTTTTCTCTATGGCCGTGTCTTCTTCGAGATAGTTTTTATACTCATTCATACAAAATTAGATCTAATGTTTATCATTAGAAAAAAAAAAAAGTTATCTTAAGATCTACTGAAATTGTTCAAGGAATCACGGGCGATATTTGCTAAACCGAGAAAAAACATCCAATGGAGTGGGCGATTTCACATTTGCTTCCAACAGGTATTTGACGGCAAGGTGCCGGAAAAACAACACGCAGGTGGAACGAAGGCAGTGGTAATTACAGTCGAAACGGTGGTGCTTTTTCCGTATATTTCACCTCTCGATTGATTTGCATTCAAGTAACTATTCTAATTCCATGAAATTATAATAATATATTCTATAATCTTTAACACAGTTTTACAATACCATATTACCATAGGAATAAACGTTTTCAGTTTCTCTGAATTAATACAATACGAATTAAGAATTCGCAAAAAATCATCAAAATTAAATTACTGAAAAATCAAGTCGTAGAAGAGTATCATTAGACTCAGAATTTACTATAATAAATACATCGTGCCGCCTTACTAATAATTGTTTCTAAATCCCTAGTATTTAAGCTTATGTTCACAACTGTGTAGCCGAGTGATAAAATCTTGGGAAAACAGTTTCATTTCCATTGAAACGGAAAATAGATACGCAGAAGAGCCTAAGTGTTTTCAGTTATCAAGATTATTATAATTTGCAGCTAATTAAAGATACAAGCTACTCAGGATATTTTTTATCTTTTCTCCTCATCTGTGATTGGTTTAAAAGATCTCAAGGCTGCTTTTATCTTTTCTGTGCGTCTGTGCTATTCAATTCATAAATCGCTCTACTTGTTCGCACTTTTCTTTTTCGATGTAAACTCCAGAAAGCATTGAAATACCTTTAATGAGATTAGCATGATACGAATGATAAAAAGAGTGCATCATCTGGAACCCTTACCCGTGAGCGAAGGAAACTCTCTAATGCGAAAAGTAACGAGAAATTATGCCTCCAGAGGAAGGTATAGGAAACCCTGAGTTCATCTATTTTTTTATTTTTTCATCTGCACTTTTTAACCCCCCCCCCCCATTTTTATTAAATCAAAAATTGATTTTCTCGAACCTTGTATTTAGAAAATATAAAAGAATCCTATATTCTTTCCTTTCTCATCATTTTCGATCGAATGATGTATCACACTCTATATGTTGCCATAAAGTTCTAAAGACCAAGTGATTGCCACCCCCACAACTTCGATCCTATTGGGACAATTTGGCCCAAAGTTTACTGTAATGTTGATCTTGCGTAGAGGAATCTGCATACCGAATTTCACTCCTTTTGGTCCCCTCTAATTTCCGCCCCCGAAACTCCGACTCCAGTGGGCTTCATTCTTCCGCTACTTAATAATGAAAACGAAGGAGCAAATTTCGTAAATCAGAGGAGCTGCGAGAATAGGAATAAAAGAAAAAAATACTAACATAGAGAAAGGAATTAAAGGAATTCCCTCTTTGAAGCTCTTCCCCTCTCCTATTTTCTAATTAACTAATGAATAAAAAGATTTATTGTTTTTTTTTTCAAACTACATCCTGTTTTTCCCATTTCTTTTTTAAACCAGTAATATCGATGATAAGAAAACAAAGTGAACGACATCAAGTTTCATTCCTCCCCTTTCATTTACTTCTAATTCCTGTAATTACAGCGTTAATGCCACTTAAATGTTTACCGAAAAACATTCACGTCTTCTAACTTTAATTCATGCTACTTCTTCCCACAAGGCTGCTTCTTTCCTTCTGTGAATCTGTCAATATGGATGAATGCATGCTCACTGCTGTTGTAGTAACATAGAAGATAAAAAAAATTATTAACAAAAGAGTGGATGAAACGGAAAGAGATTTTCGATTGCTTCAACACATTGCTTAGACACGGTGACCAAAGATTATTAAAAAAATTTATGCGTATATCTGTTTTAGATGAAAAAGTTACAATAAAGAAGAAAGATACGGTGAGGAGAAATTTCATATCACTGGTAGAAAGATTACTATTAATTTTATGCAGCCTACAAGTGTGTGAGCCCTTCCAAAATCTAAATTAAAAGTTCTTATCCACTCGAACTTCGACATCGTTGCGACACTCACTGAAAATCTCTAGAATATTGAATATCTGATAGAGCTTTCGGCGACACTCGCTTCTAGGTTCCACATTTGAGTTGCATAGACACACAAACTAAAGTAGCTCATCCTATCAAGGTAAGCCTAAAGTCTATACGCAAGTCTTCACATAACTCATCCTATCAACGGTGTATATCTATCTCAACTGTTACTCCTGTTCTCAAAATAATTAAATCTCTAACATATTCTATCAAAAATAATTTTAATCTATAAAACATTCTATCAAAAAAGCTATTTTAAATTCATGTATACGTATACACAACTAAAATAAATCTCGATTGTATTTCGTCCACTTCAACCTTTGCATTTCTCCATTGGGTGACTTTTATTCATTGTTTTTATTATTATTTATTTTTATTTATATTTCTTTTAATTAAATGGAGTTTTTATTTTTTAATTAATAAAATAAATCTCAATTTAAATAAGTACATATCCTCCCTCAATATTAATTTCACTAAAAACGAGCTACGAGAAGATATCAAAAAGTAACGCCATTTATTTTTTTCAAATAAAATTACAAAATATACAGGTAAACAACTAAGTGCAGCTGGAACTACAAGTCTTTATGTGCTTATCCACATAAGCACCTTGACGATTTAGGCATTTATCCCAACGCTTAACAAGTTTCAGTTCCTCGTCAGTCAGAAATCTCTTCAGGATACCAAAGAGGTGGTAGTCCGAGGGCGCTAAATCCGGACTGCAGGCTGGGTGGTCCAGAACCTCCCAACCAAATCGGACCAGTTTTGCTTTGACGACGTTGGCCATATGCGGGCGTGCGTTGTCATAAAGAAGTCGAACATCGTTTCCTCTTTCTGGTCGCTTATCCCGTTTCACAATAGGTAGCGGTATTAACGGTTGACCACGAGGCAGGAACTCTGCGAGTAGGATGCCTTGCATATCCCAAAAAACTGATAATCTTCCGAGCTGAAGGAGAAACTTTGAAGTTTTTGCGAACTGGAAAGTATGGGGATGTTTCCAAACCATGCTTGCAGTTTTAGGCTCTAGTGAAGTGCAAGACCCAGAACTCATCTCCTGGAACAATGCCATTCAGTCTGCATTTTCCTCCTGGTTATACCGCTGCAGATGTTGCAGACTTCACGCCATTCTGTTGCCGTCTGTTCTTGTGTCATACTTTTGGAATCCAACGCGAACAGACTTTGCGATATCCATGCTTCTCCAGCGTATCCCATGTAGATCCATAGGATATGTGAAACGTTTTTCACTCACTTCTTTCAAGGAAACGCGACGGTTTTCTGTGATTGTGTTGTTAATATCCTCTATAATGGCTGGTGTTGCCACTGACGCAGGCCGCCCAGAACATTAGTTTATCGGCAAGGCTAACTCATTCTTCCTGAAATATTTTACACCATTTCACACACTGGAATAGTCCAGACAGTCGGCACCGTATATTTACACAGTTTTCCCATGAACCTCAGCAGGTTTCTTATCGTAGACCAATGACGTATATTAAAGAGATGTGATAGGGGCGGCCATTTGTATAACGATTGCACGATTGCGCGTGCACAGGAACAGTTCATGTTATGCAATTTCTGTGCATGTACTCAGCCTTCTTTTTGAGTTTAACTTTTACACGGCGACTATATTTCCTCCGTTAAAAAATAAATAATATATTTCCCCTCGTATTTAAGTTATACATATAAATTATTTATTAGAAAAAATGATTGTGTAATAAGAAGGGAGGTTAAATCCGTTAGGGATGTTCTATGCTATCTCAGGGTAAAGGTTGCTTTTGTGTTAATAATAAGTTTTTACTGTTGAGGTGTGGTTTCTTGTGATGTTTTTAATGTTTATTTGCCTCAACGTGTGATTTATATTGAAACCAAATAACATCGAATCGAAATTTCGCCACGAGATTCAAAAAGCACCTGGAGTCCTACCACAAGTAAAATAAGAACTCAAACTTCGTTGATCTTAGAAGACAAGCACCCTATTGGCAAAATAGAAGACGTGAAAGTTATAAAATAACCTAACGACCCCATGAAAATGGCCATATTAGACGATTTTGAAATATTCAAAGCAATTATAAAGTCAACTCTTCAAAATTCTATCCTTAACGCGCAAAAGATTTTTCACATCCAGTCCTAGCATGACAACTGTAATCCCACCTCTTTAGCCAATCACGATCTTCCGATTCAATATTTTCACCCCCTCAAGTCATCTCTTATTCTATTGTCATGAGGTAATCAATGAATAAGTTAACAAATAAAATTTCTTCTTCAATCAATTAATAATGATAAAAAAATAATAACTTAATGATAAGAAATTACATATTATGATTATGATCATAAAGTTATAAAAGAATTTATTTATTTGACAATGTAAATTTTAAGCTAACGAGCCAATTAGAATTTTGTATTAAAAGTTTAATAATAATTAAATGCAGTGAATGAACATTAAAATATAGATGGATAGCCCAATTGGTAGAGGTATCGAGCGTGATACTAGTAGATTCCAGATCGCAGAATTTTTCCTTCCTTTTCTCAAATAATATTACCTGATGTTTGGAGAAATAGCTCCAGTTTTCATTCGTTATTTCTTATGAATGTCCATTACACTTCTGATAGTTAGATAGGAGGAATTACCGATCTGTGAACGGGGTGCCCGCCCTACCATTGGACATTCCACCTTGACTACTTAGTGTCATTAAGATACGGTGACAGGAGGCCTGTACAGTGTCTGCGATAGCCCAATTGGTAGAGGCGTCGAGCGTGATACCCATGGTTCCTGGTTTGAAACCAGGTCGCAGAATTTTTCCTTCCTTTTTCCTCGCTACGCTACCGCTATATCAATGAAATTCTAGCTAATTACTGCTACCGCTAAAGCTAGATAGACGAAAATCTAGCTAAATATCGCTACCGCTACCGCTAAAAAAATAGCCAGCCATTGCCACCCTTTGTGGTGTGATGAAGTAAAGAGAACTTTTTAAAAATTATATACCTTTTTCTCATATTATGTCAAATTATATGATACAGTTTAAGAAAACACATTTATTTAACAAAACATTTTATTTTTTTTTAATAGCACAAGTTTTTCAAAAGTAGATAGCGATAGTCTGTTTTTCAGTGAGGTTAAAATCAATTTACCACAACTGAACAAACGCTCAACTGGAGCACTAGATGTGATGCTTGTATTGTAGAGTAAAAAGATTTTTTTTATTACTGGATATTTTGGATATCTTTCAACTTCCCTAGAAGGATTTTCAAAATATTAAATATTTGATGAAATATGAGCATTTTTACTAAATAATGTTTAACTGCTCATGCGTTATCAAATTGTCTTTTGCATAATTTGTTAGCCAAATGTATAGAGCTACTCTTATAAAAAGCCCAAGCAAATATCTTGAAAATTCAGAAAGATATTGCCGATAGAATGAGTTGAATTTCAGTTGCTCTCAAAAAATAAACAAAACGATAAGGGGTTTTCTCCAAATTTTTATTTTTGGATCGGACACCAGTATCAACTTCTCCTTACGCTGACATGAAAAAATATTGACTTCATATCAGCGTAAGAAGAACAAATTGTTACTGGTGTCCGATCCAAAAATAAAAGTTTGGAGAAAGCCCCTTATCGTTTTGTTTATTTTTGAGAGCAACTCATTCTATCGGCGATATCTTTCTCAATTTTCACGATATTTGCTTGGGCTTTTTATAAGAGTAGCTCTATACATTTGGCTAATAAATTATGCAAAAGACAATTTGGTAACGCATGCGCAGTTAAACATTATTTAGTAAAAATGCTCATATTTCATCAAATATTTAATATTTTTCTATTCTGATTGCAGGGTGTTGTCTGTACTGTAGTTTGTCAAGTTTTCTGTAAATGGCATTGCACTGGGTTGAAAATCCTGCGTGTTATAAACAAAAAACTTACAAAAACATTTCGACTTTTTAAAGAAATCTTTATATCTCCATGAATATAGGTGCTATTCTCATACAAATGAACACAGAAAAGTAAAACAAGCCTCTTAAGCATATGCTACAGCTACAATGCATTTCAAGCATTATTTTTTACAGGGTGATTCCAAACATTTTTTTGGTTCACTTCTTTGCTGGCCCCCTATTTGCCTTCGGGAGAAAACCTTCGCTGAAATATATGAGGGGTAACACCCTTCTTATACCCCTGAAACTTCAGGATAATTCGTCAAGTATTTTTCGAGATATTCGACAAAACGTGTAAAATCTAAAGTGTCCAATTACTTTCTTCCAATCAGTATAATATACTTTATTACTGGATATTTCTTAAGGTCTTCATCAGTTGATTCTAAAATAATTAAAATGTTAATTATTATCTTAATATATTTATAACATTACATATGACTACTTGACTACAAGTGCAAATAAAAATCATGTATTTTGTGATTTTTGGAAGTTTTCTGCAGGGAGAAATGGTTCAACTGCATTTGTGAGCTACTACATCTAAAGTTTCTGAACCCATCCCTACACAGCTGTCCCTACATATAAAAATAGATTCTGAAATAAATGAGAAATCTTAGAATTGTTATCTCAAAAAGAAAATCGATTCATATTGGATGCAGGATTCCCACTGAAAATCCGCATTCGCACTGAAAAAAATTCCCTGGCTTTTCCTGGTCGATCACATAATTTTCCCTGGTCACCAGCACAAAAAAAATCAATTTTGATAGAATATTATTGACATTTTTCAAATTCTTCGATTCAATTTCGCATTTTTTGGCAGATTTTATAAAATCTGATACTTTGTAAAGTTCACTGGCTTGTACCGGTCGCTAGTAGAAATGTGCGATATTCTTCGCTATCGATAAATATCAGTAGTTTCCCCTTGCAATTTATCCCTAAATAAATATCACCTTGCAATAAATCCGGTACTTAAAATAAAGTAAAATAAATGAAATAACAAAAACTAACCTGAATGGAGAAGAATAAGAACCTTGATAACGACGAGCTTCGAGTCCAAATGATTCCTATAACTATCTATGACTACTTGATGAGAATCTATCGACAATCGAACAGTGAAGTGTACATTTGTTAGGATGGGACGAAAGTAGCGCTTTCACAAAGCTCATCTAACCAGAATAAACTCCAAATGAAATACACTGAGGTAGTCAAGAAGCCTAACCAATCCAAGCGGTCTTCCATATTATACAAAAAAGAAAAAAAGATTGACGATTGTCAGAAACAAAATACAAACGAAATAAAAAATACAAGGAGAAAGAAGATTATCACATCTTCCAGTAGTCCGGGAAAGAGACGTTGCTAATATCTTCAAAATTGACGTCAAGAACGTGCCTCGGTTTACGATACTTCGTATGCCAGTTCATATTCAATGAGTTTCTTCAGTATCCCATTCACAAGTTTATTGTCGTGAGTCTTCATCTTCTGTATCATAATCAAAAGGAGATCATGTATAAACTTTCCGATATGGGCCATATTTAAATCCAAGTGGATGGATTGGTTTTTCACCGTCCTTCTGTCCAGCTGGGCAATGGTCCTGAGGGTAACATTCTGGAATGACTGTAGTTCACTCCATCTGGTTTTACAGATAGTCGCCCACGCAGGCATGCCATAGAGGAGTATGGTCTACGAATCTACGAACGAGAACTTCTTTATATGCAGAAACGGCCAGGGTTTGGTTGAAATTAGAATAGGTTAGATGAAGCGGCCAATGAGAAGGCATACACATGAAAAGACGTTTAATAATCTAAAATCTTTCGGATTGGTTTATTAATGGAACCAAAAAAACGCCCGAATTAATCGAAATAATCAAATAAAAAAATACGATATATCGAGTTGGATTTATTCAAATCTTTTTTCATATTTTAGCGAATTTTCAGCGAAATATCGCTTGGATTTAAAAAAAATAAGCTAGCGACGCTATAAATTCGCTGACTCTGTTTGGGAAATAAGCGCGCTATAAATACACTGATCACTATCAAATGTAAGCTTGTTTTTCGCGGTAGATCATCGTGTTGTCTTCATGCAAGCGATTTATCCATTATCCTAAAGTTGCGATCGTTGTATAGAATGAAGTTGAAATTTTCGTGAAAGCAGTCAAAGAACTAACAACTGCATCATCAAGAAGTCCACAAGATGTTCAGAGGTTCCACCTGCGAAAAAAGGGTTACAAGATGTAATGCAAAATGAAGAACAAAAAATATATTTAGTGAATGTAAATAAAGAATGATCTAAAGAGGATTTTTCTCACGCCCAATAATTGATGAAATTAGGAAAGAAAACTGCAAAGCCTGGGTTCGAACCAGGAACCTTCCGCTCACAGTGCAGACGCGCCAACCAATTGCGCCACTGTGGACATGGAAGCATTAATGCTATCTACACGTCCTTTTGGCTGGTTGGAGCAATACCCAGTTCATCAATTATTTAGTGAATGATCACTCGCCAAATGTCTTTTCTTCTCATAGACAACAAAGATTAAACCAATATATATCTATATATCTATAGAAATATAAAAAATGACATAAATAACCATTCCGCACTGAGATCATACAAGATGAGACTGGAAAGTTATGTGAATCACTCTTTAATAGATAATGGGAAAAATCCGACTCGAGATGACATGCGCAAGCCGTTCTTCTGTTTCTCAGCTAAAATATGCAAACGTGGCTTCGCCATTGTTGACAGGCGTACGTTTATGTGGCAGTGTTTAGAGTGCAGTGCGTTTATCATTGATAATGGAACAGAGAA
The DNA here is from genome assembly GCA_023313115.1 of Rhysida immarginata. NCBI lineage: Eukaryota > Metazoa > Arthropoda > Chilopoda > Scolopendromorpha > Scolopendridae > Rhysida > Rhysida immarginata. The sequence goes on from JAHWFO010008967.1 coordinate 2,201,039, forward strand.
TCAATATGAAATTCTGTTTTAAATTGGGTATAACCGCAAAGGAAACCCACGAAATGTTAAAGACAGTGAAGACGCTGTGATTCGAAAATGTGTGTGAATGGTTTATGTTTTTCCGTGAAGGACGAGAAACGTTAGAAGATGAACTACGATATTGAAGGCTGACGACCAGCACTATCGAACGTGTTCGTGAAATCAAGAAGAATCAACAAGGACAGATTTCTTGACGTTCTGGATATTCAAACGGCTGTGACGAGGAACTTCAAGCAGTACCGAAAGAGGATTTTTGACATGCCACGTAACAGTTGTACGAACGATGTCAAAAGTGTACTGTGCCCTTGGAGGCTTACTTTGAAGGACAGTAAGGAATCATCTCTGAAATACCTGACAGCCTGTTCATATCATCTAGCCTGTGTATGATGCGGAACAATTCGAGCAACCTATGTTGTAACTAATATTACAACCTCTATCATGATTACATTGTATCACGACTTTTTATTTAGTATGTAACTTAAAATAGTTAATAAGTACTATGTTCTCGTCGTGGATAGAGTAGGAAAAAGGAGGCAGTTTGGATGTTCGTGGATGAAAAAGGAGATAATATTAATTATTTAATTTTCTACTTCGAAATAATTGCAGTAAATTAAATTATAAAAGTCACAATTGTTGATTCCAATAGCTAACAATGGGTCCTAGGGCATGGAACAATGCATGCGATTGGAAAAGATCCAAAGGGAATCTTGCTTCGAATTGAAAGCTGTGGAATGTCTCCTGACGAATAGCTCGGGCAGTCGAGGGAACCGCATTCATGGATAGCGGCGCCCAATTCTAATAAGAATGAATTATAAAAGTAAACACCAGCATTAATGGCACGAATTAATTATCCTCCTTAATCTTCTAAGTAGGGTAAAGTCAATGATTTAAGGAGAGAAATTAGCTTTGTTACTTAAACTTAACTGATCTTAAAGTTCGATTTTTTTAAAAAAAGTTCGATATCAGTTAAAATCTTAACCTAATGAAAATATTCTTAACGAATATAAATTACGACTAAATCAGGCGTACCCCGTCGAGAAAAAGCTAAAGCCGAGCGCGGCTCGCAGCTAGAGATCTCAGCTTGGCGCTCGCTCGCTCGCTAGCAAATCATCCTCCTGGGACGGGTTGGTCGTTGCACTCGGGATGCCGAGTTTGTCGGCCTCCGACGTGTTTTCTGTATTTGAAGATTCGTGAAATGGTCCTCCTTCATCAAGGTTATCTCCTTTGACGTGCTCTGAGTAGCTTTCCCGCTGGTCATATCGGCGCTGCTGGGCAGTTGAGGTTTCCGTAGCTTGCACTCGCGCTCGGTCATTCACCTCGTGCTCCAATGTATCCAAAATTACGCTCCTCGGGACGGGATCCTTTTCCTCAAATTTTGGTTCGCTACTCTTAGTATTGGGCTCCTCGCTAGGCACTGGGTCTACCAATATAAGTGGCGACAGGTCCGACATGGAAGGCCTATCCTCCCATTTTCTGAATTTAGTCGGGCAACGTCGAATTATAGTTCCGGCATTAAATTCCGCTCTTCTCTTAGCATAATAAGAATTAAAATCACTTGCCTTTAAAGTTTTAGTTGCCTTACGCACTTCACAATCACGGCGAGTCGACTTCGTCGAACACGTGTCGCGGGATTGCGGAAACGTCTTTCTAACGCCGTTAAATTCGCTTCTCCTTTCCCGACACCGTTCGCTGCGTTAAGGTGGATTTCTTCTACTCCTATTCACGTTGTCGCATGGCTTATTCATTTCGCCGGCAAACGTGAATAGGAGTAGAATGGCTTATTCTTCCTTCCATTGCACGGCTTCCTTGGTTTTTTCCACATACTGTCGTATTTTTACGGAGCTATCTCTTTTTCCACCTGCTCGCTCACGGTCCGTACTTCTCTCTCTCTTCTCTTCACCTTTCCCTACCTTTTCTTCCAATCGCCCTTTCCCTCGTGAATTTTCTCTTCCACGAGCGCTCTAATTTTTTCTCCTTCTTCTCTTCGACTCTCCTATCTTTATTCTTGGGGGACGGGTATCTCAACTTCGATTCTATTTCCGATCTCTTCGTTTGCTGACTGTTTTGTTTTTTATTTCTTTACGGGGTCGATCGCCGGATTTGTTTAATATTCTATTTCCTTCAATTCGGCGATCTGACACATTTGACTTATATCGAAATTACATATTGACTAAATATTTTTTAAGATTGTTTGTAATTTTCGGAACAAAAGTAATATTCTCATTTACAAATATTCTTTTAAATCTAAAAAAGCACTTGTTAAATGGTAAACCAAATCTTTTTTAGATGGTTTAGACGCGCTAACAGGATACTGAACAAAAGTATCATAAAGCAGTTTATTGACAATATTATTGAGAAACTTATTTGCAACTAATCTTTTAAACAATAAATTTAAATAAAAGAGTATAAAACAAGGAGAGTATACATTTTTGGCTCTATAAATAAAATTATTTATCGTATTATTATTATATTTTAGGTATGTCAAAGTTATAATAATCATTATTAATTGGTTGAAGAAGAAATTTCATTTGTTAATTTATTCATTCTATTGTTGTATTTGTATTCTTTTTCCTCTTACGTGTTCACTTTGAAAAAGCTAAGACTAAATACCAAAACTATGGTCTTTCAATTGTTTCGTTTCATTGGCTTCTCGCAATGTATTTTCAAAAATTTATATGTAAATTAATGATTTATTTTTATATGATTTTAACGTTGGCATTGATTTTTCTGCTTTAAAACCACCCCATGTATCTTATCTTATCTGGTACAGTACATCTTATTAACCTACTCCTACGAGGGAGTTTTGCGCCATCCCATTAATAACGACTGCTACGAGATGACAGTAGCAGTCGGGACCGACGGCTTAACGTGCCCTCCGGGGGGTTTCATGATGGAAAAGCTGCTGGGGATAAACGAACCAGAGGCTGTCACCAACTGCTGGAACACCAGCTATGGTCAATCGGCAAATGGGTCAGACCAAAGTCCCCCAACAGCCGCGCCCCAAATAGCTGTCCCGCCAGCGGTGGCCCTCAAGCCCAGGCCGTCACCCAACCAGCAGCTGGCCGCGCCTGAAGTTGCTGAACTCCATCGATTGGCAAGCCAACCGACGAGACAACCAGGCCACGGCCGCCCCCACCACCCCCATGTAACTTCCTGAATTGTTTATTTCCAATCTACTACTATCTTTAATTAGAAACCAATTTTAACAACCTTGGCGGAGCAATTAATTTGGGTCATCGTAGGCCATGGAGGTTTATCATAGATTTTTATATAAAATGCTGATTCAATGACAAGTGTTTTCTAAACAAGCTTTATATATTTTTTGAATAATATACGTCCTAGTTATTAATTCAAAGAGATATTGAAATAAAAATAAAAGATAAAATTTATTTTGACATTGTCAAACGCAATTATGAAGCTCTATGATTTATTTTGAAGATGGGACTCGGAAATTATGAATGTTGTTTAGTGATAAGTTCGCCCTTTTCAATATTCCAAATGTAATTACATTGAATTTGAATATGAATGGCACCAAGAACATATTTGCAAGCATAAAATTTGAGTTTAATCAATAATTAAATAAAGAAATTGCACAAGGAATTCTCTGTGAAAAGCATGTTGACATCTTCCTAAATATATTAAATTTCCTCAAAAAAAATTCTAATTTTCTAGCTCTCATTACGATTACGGCGCCTTCTAATTTTTTTACATTCTTCTTCCACTTGTATGATTTCCCAGCTAAGATTAAATGAATATTGCTAACTTCAGATTTAACGGGAATATACCCGAATGAAAGCGAAAGGAGACTTTCATTCGAATTTTTTCGATACCATGTACTGCTTCATCCAAGTCGCCAAGGGAAGAAAGTCGGGAAATTAATAACACCAACAACCGTCACTTATTCTGAACGAAGCCATGTACACAGACGACTAATCTTGAGGTTCATTAACTTTTTTTCATCTATAGATATTCTTTACCAGATGAAATAAACCAAATACAATATTTGGTATTTTCATCTTTATATTTCGACTTCTGCGAGCAATACAAATACAGACTAGTCAATTTCTTAATTTTAAGAGAAGACTTTTCATGATTCTCATGATTCTCATTTTCATGATTCATGATTCTTTTCATGACTTGTTGAATTAAAAAAAAACAGCATGTTAATAAACCATTTTCAAGGAGACAAAAAAAAAATAAAAAAATTACACTAAAAAATAAAATATACTAGATGGATCCCGTCAAAATCTGACGGTAAACAACCCATCTTATTAATAATCACCATCTCTTTAATTAAAAAATCTATATATTTAAGTTACAAGGGTGATTCTTTCGACAGTTCGTTGGTGAAAACTACTGCATCTATAAACTTCATTTTGGTCTTAAATGAAAGATCTTAGTCTGTAGATTTGTCAAAGTTAGTTTTTGTATCCATAATTACTATTAATTAGTCGTAACTTGCAATTTAATTTGTATCACAGTGCAATCATGACGTAACGACTTCTTGTATCAGCGACAAAAGTCGAAGTCCGATCGCGAAGAGATCGAAATGAGAAAAGTTTAAAATCAAAGAAAGCGATGAGAACAAAGGATAGAAAAAAAAACTTTTTCAAACAACGCTTTTCCTGGAAATTTTTTTTTTATTTTGATTCATGCATTGTCACCGATTTTACGTATTTGTACAAAATTTCAGCAAGATCGGATTAGTGGAAGAGGTTGAAATATTGATTACAAGATTTCATCCACCAAACATGATCCAAACATGGTGAAAGTTATATAAGCGTTGTAACAAGTGAAGAAAAATTTTTTTTTCAAAAAACAATGCTTATGTCAAAATTAGGTACACATAGCGCCATCTCTTGAGCAAACAAAATTTCAGCAAGATCGGATTAGTGGAAGGGATTGAAATATTGATCACAAGATTTCATCCACCAAACATGACCCAAATAGCGAAAGTTATATAAGCGTTGTAATAATAATAATAATAATAATAATAATAATAATAATAATAAAGGAAGGAAGATGGAGAGAAGAAAAAGATAAGACAGAGAGAATTTGGCGATCGATTGGGAAGGTTGAGATAAGTTCTCGGAAAGAGAATGAGTTCATGAGCTCGGGAATGGTTGATGGATAACCTTGAACTATAAAAAAACGAAAGAAAAAAGAAAAAGAGAGAGAGAAAGAGAGACGGGGAACGAACAAGGACGAAGAATGAAGAGAGAGAGAGGATTGGAAGTACGCTAAGAAGAATGGGAAGAAGACGGACGCAGAGATAGAAACGGAAAAGTTCGAGGAGTGGTGTCTTCAAACAACGTGCCGACTTCATCAGAAGTGACGGCAGGGACGAATACGCCCGAGGAAAGCTTCGTTTCTTCGGAGAGAACTGCGGTTACGGACACGGAACGAGTGAACGATTCCTAGTGCGAAGAAGCGCGAGCAGCAGCGTGCGAGCTGGCGCCGGCTTCAGTGTGTTGCGTCGCGTGCACTAGAACTCATGCAATTCCTGCGTACTGTAAGTGAACTATTTATTATTACTGCTACATGCTTTATCATAATTGGCTAAAAAGCATCAAATTCGTAATTGAACTATTTTCATTTATTGGAGTTACACTAATACTTACCTGCCCTCTTCAGTTATGGAAAATGGCAAGCCGTTCACTCTGTATGTAATGCTTGTTATTAATGCTTGACTTATTATTTCTTTACATGCTCATCGCAATTGGCCAGAGGTCGACTTATCCAAACTCTCATTGTGGAACAGCCCTCATTCATTCCTACCAGAGAGACCACTGCTTATTTCCCAAGCCCACGAAATCACAGGAAAATAGTAGGACTAAAAGTCCGAGGCTTTTCATTAGCAATTTATACGAGGGGTGTTCAAATGAAAAGGTACGAAACGTCGTAAAAACCAAACCGGTTGGAATTTGACTATGCCGTTTTGGGATAACATAGTTCGACATCTAGGGAAGAGAACGGTAGTGACTGGCGTGGTTGTGCGCATGCGCGAGCCGCTCTCACAAGACGCAGGAGAGAATCAAGTAGTTGTGATTCCGTCCAATTGAATTCCTCATCGAATTCCTCGAGCACGAAAAACCCATTAACAGCGACGTGTACTGCGAGACTCTCCACAGCCTATGCAAGTCCATCAAGAGCAAACGGGCTAGGCTGCTCACGGAGGGACTGATTGTGCTCCACGAGAACGCTCGTCCATACGTCTCCAACGTCACAAAAAGTGTACTGGACAGGTTCAAGTGGGAGCAGCTTGAGCATCTGCCCTATAGGGAGTGCAAGTGACTACGTCACATCTGACGTCATTTGCGCGATGAACGGGCCGAGAGCCTAGTAAATGGGATCGCTGGTTCCAAACATTGGAACCACGCAATATACGTACTAGTAACGTTGAAACGGGCGGCCAGTAAAAATGACATCTCTTAAATTATTATGTTAATTTGTGTAATTTATATTATTATTAAGACATTTAATACCATTATATAATTCATACATGAATATTAGAACGCTTTTTAATCACTTAACAAAAGAATGCCATCGTTCGCGGATCTTTCTTTCTTTGGGAAAACGATAGATGTCTAAATCGCTATTTTGGCTCCTTCTTGAGCAGTGAGGAACTGAACAATTTCACATCTTAAATGTGTTATAAACACTGGGCTTATACAAAACGATTTTATTCCATCCCTACGTTGGAACCATGTTAAATCCCGAAGCGAGAAGAATTGTTTGGAACCAAATCGAGTCACGTGACTGAAGAATTCCAAGGACTGACGTCACACTTGCACTCCCTATAGCCCGAACATGTCGCCCTGCGACTTCCATGTGAAAAAAACATCCCAAAGGGAAGCGCTTCAACTCGGACGACGAACTGAACGACACAGTGGAGGACTGGCTGCTCTCACAGCCACAGCAATTCTGGAAAAGGGGAATCCTTCGGCTAACGAAACATTGGGATAATATGTTCAGGCCTATGGTGATTACTTTGAATAAAGAATTCGATTATACCCACAGTGTCGTTTCGTACCTTTTCATTTGAACACCCCTCGTATGTAAGTTTATCGAGGTACACGTATAATTAAATTATGTAAGCATGTAGAAAGATATATTAGTCAGCAAATTTTAATCTTGTGAAACGACTGCTTATAATACCGGGTTTTGCAAAAGTTCTGTTACACATGTGAGGATCTCCGCAAAAATGACATAACAACGAGTGTGATGCAGTTAGACACGGTATTTATTGTCAGAATTGATATTGGTGTGTACTCAATGCATATTAATCGATGTAACCGCCATCGGCGGCAAGCACACGCACTAGGCGCGGTCTAAAGGCCCGACAAACGTTACGGAGGTAGTCTTTCTTCATGGCGGTCCACACGCAGTTCACAGATGCTTTCAGCTGGTCGATGTTGCTGTGACGGATCTTGCAGGCGATATGCGCCCACACGCAGTAGTCAAGAGGTTTGAGGTCGGGCGACTGAGGAGGCCGAGGTCCTTCCTTTGAGGAGGAGGAGGAGGTTTGAGGTCCTTCGACCAGAAATTCATGTTCGACCCCAACCACTCTTGAACGGTCTTGGCACTGTGGGCCACAGCACCGTCCTGTTGAAAGACGTAGTCCGCATTCCTCGTCACCTTTTTCACCCAGGGCAGAACGTTCTTGGTCAAGATGTCCTTGTACTCGGCCGCGGTAAGCCTCTAACCTTTCGGGAATCAGATTGGCGGCATTTTCATGCCATTCGACGCCACGACGCTCAGCATCATGACTGAGGCCGGGTGCTTGGTTGTAGTCACGTAGCGGACTTCAGAGATGTCCTGGCCGAAGCTGACCACTCGGTCGTTCTGCTTGTTGACGACCGGGTCGACCGTGAAGGTTTTTTCACCAGAAAAGATGACAATACAATTGCCATGGTTCTTCAGGTCATTGAGAAGGCGACGACAGCGCTCCCGATGTTTTTCTCGCATGCCATCCATCAGAAAAGGTCTTGCCACGCCTCAAATTCTTTCCATCCTCTTCCGTGATGGCTCTGGACACCGTGGCCACAGAAATGTTCTTTTTCTTTGCGAACTGTGTCATTTTGAGAGTCGGGTCACTTTCGAAGGCTTTTCTGACACCCACACGATTGATAACTCGAGGTCTGTCTATACGTGGGGGATCTTTGAGGTCTTCCCTCTTTCTTCAGCCTCTCTGCGACTCTGTGGACAGTCATCCGGCTGACGTTGAGCTGCTTAGCGAGGTCAGACTTATTGTGGCCCGCGCGAAGGAGCGCAGAGATCTCGATTCTGTTACGTTCCATCGCAATATCCTTGCATCCGAATCGCATTGATTCCACCTATATACGTTTACATTATGGTATCACCCACGTCTTCAACAGTACCTGCTCCGTGGATGCTTCCACCCCCCGATATCGACGCATCCGCAGGTGTAACAGAACTTTTGCAAAACCCGGTGTCAAAGTTTTATTATTATGTCTCCAATGTAGATCGGAGCACCCACTCTCCCCATAGTGGAGAAAGGACCTTTCCTGGCTTGTGAGCGGCAAAATCTACGTTGGATGCCCATCAGAAGAAATATTATATTTTCCTTTGTAAAGATTTACAATTATGACTGTTATTGAAAGTTAAAGAATACTTTATTACAATTTCATATTTTCTAGTGTATTCAAAATTATTCTCATTATATTTAATCTAAATATTCCTACTGAATGCGTCCTTCCTCCATATTCTGCTGTCACAACCAGAATAATCACGTGACAGCTTGCATTGTTGTTTATTGTTATCGTTGTTAACTGTTTATGTAATTGGTTAACATCAACAAATTAATAATATCCCTATTGGATTAGACCCCTAATGGTTTCCAGATAGCTGCAAGTTAGAAATAAAGTTAAGAAAAATAATTCCTCATCAATCTAAAATCTTAATTTAAAAGCCTAGGACTACATTATCTATCCCTAGGAAGCAACGAATGAAATTTAAATTCGAAAGGGTTCGTTCCCGTTAAAAGGTTTTTAATCTGGCGGGAAAAACCGAGGTGCATCTCTTTGAGAACTTGTAGCCAGTAAAGCTGTTAACTACACCCATGAGAGAACCAGAGAAACCAAGGCTTGGTGAACATGTACTCTTGGAAAAAACAAATAAACTTGGACTCCTCAGCGAATATTAACACTAATGTGAGAAAGTCGTTAAAAATCACCATAAACTAAATTATGTAGCTAAGGTCCGAAAAATAAATTGTTTGCCCTTTAGCTATTTAATGTTCACGTTAACGAGCACTGTATAGTTAATGTGCAAAAAAGCGTCCATTATTCTGCGACAGCGGTTGTAAAAAAAAAAAAAAAAAAGTAGAGTGCAACGAGTAATGGCCCCTAATTCAGGGATCTTCCTTTCCAACCATCAATAATTGAGAAAATCTCGTTTTCCAATTATACTTATGGTTAAAGTTACTGAAGAAAATGTTCCAATATATACTTATGGTCAAAAGTATTGGTACCCTTATAAATCAAACACATTAAAGCCAGGATAATTTTTATTTTAACAATAATGATAACAAAACTAAAACTTACACATTATTTCTTGTGATATAAAGAACATCCGATGAAAAAGTTAGCTTATTCTTGTATAGCAATCATCAGAAAAAAAAATAAAACACAAAATTGCTGCTGGACATAAATATTGGTACCCTTGCATTACCAGTTAATGTGACCACCTTTGGCTGCCCACACTGCCTGAAATCTTCTTGACATGCCTTCTACCAGCTTTTTGCACAACTCCACATCCAGTTTTTCCCATTCTTCTACACACATATCTTTAAGTTCAGCCAAATTAGAAGGTTGACGAGTCTTCACCTTTTTTTCAATTGAAACCAACATCTCTCAATTGGATTTAGATCTGGTGATTGGCTTGGCCATGGATAGAGCATATTTGCTTTTTCTTTCAATAAAAATGCCTTTGTCGAACGAGCAGTATGTTTTGGGTCATTGTCATGCTGAAAAATAAATCGTCTACCGACTAGATCATGAGCGGATGGAATCATATGGTCTTTTAGAATTCGCTGGCACATCTCTGCGTTCATGACTCAGTCAATGACAACTAAATTGCCAGGTGCACTACCATAGCATGATACTTCCTCCTCCATGCTTGACAGTAGGCACTACACAATGATAGAAGGGAATCTCCAAACGAACTGCCTTCCATCATTGTTGAATAGATTTACTTTCACTTCATTTGACCAAATAATCTTGTCAAAAAACTGCTGTGGTTTTTCCAACATGGTTTTTGCAAAGTCAACACGTGCTTTTCGATTACTTCTTTTTAGATACGGCTTTTTCTTTACCACATATCAACGTACCCCAACTGAGTTCAAGTGACGACGTATAGTTCTCGATGACGCATCGAATCTTCAATCTTCGGCAAACTATGCACGAAGTACAGACGATGACAACTTGTTGTTGTTTAAGACAGTGCGTTTTAAACATCTTTCATCTCTTTCTGATAGCTTGGAAGGTCGACCGGAACGTGGTGAAGTTAAAGTTGTCCCCGTTGTCTTGAACTTTTTAACGATATTTTGCACAGCTGATTTGGGTAAACTCAAAGTTTTTGCAATTAGTTTACACCCATACGATTAGTTTTTAACCTTTCTTGTAACTGGCAATCACTTTATCACGAAGTTCCTTACTATGCTCTCGTGTTTTCACCATGGTGTTATGTTCGTATGAAATGATACAGAATATTAGAAAATTATCTCACTAGTCCAAAAAATTCTACTATTTACCCTTTCAGTTAATACGGAACAATCCATTTGCAAAGTTTCTGATTTGCATTTTACTAATTATTGATAATTTTTAACATTTTTTAATGCTATCAATGAGAGTATCAATATATGTGTCCAGCAGCAATTTTGTGTCTTATTTTTTTTCTCAGTATTGCAATATGAGAATAACTTAACGTTTCCATAATATTATGTTATTTAATTTTTAGTTCTTGCGTTATTGTTAAAATAAAAATTATTCTGGCTTTAATGTGTTTGATTTCTAAGGGTACTAATACTTTTGACCATAAGTGTAAAATAATTTTAAAAAAGAAGGGCGAAAGATAAAATTCCACGACCTGGAATCGAACAAGGGACCACACGGCTTACAACTAAAATGTGCATTCATGATGAAAAAGTTTGTAGACTAGTAGTAATCAAGATTCCTTCGTTTGCCTTATATTTTGTTTTATTATTTTGTTTAAAATTTTCTTTCTATAACTCTAAAGCTTGGCTATAAAAGCATTAATAGAAAATAAGTTACGTAACGCTTGAGGGGGGAGGGAATATTTACCATAGCGTTACGCAGCGTTATAGAGGGTAGGGGGTCAAGTCTGGCGTTACGTAACGCTTCTTTCGAGTTATACTTGAGACTAAAGATGGACGAGATATACAGAACAATCCCAAATCATAAATTTCTGGAATGTTGATATTTTTCAAATAAAGAACCAAGAAGAGTTTATTTAACTCTTTGCAGCCTGAATTACTTTATTTTTCATTTTTTTTATTTGATTATAGAATTACTATTAGCGTGATCCAAAAAGTTTTATGTAATTAAATAATGCAATGTGCCAGAGACTGTAGAGAATAGGATACAAGATAAAGCGACAAGCGAAACCACAATTCCACATATACATGTAGTATCGAGTATCAGTTGATTTACGCGTTGATTAGGGTAAAGTTTATTCAAGAACAGATGAAGGGGGGGGGGGGTATTGATTTATTGTTGTGTAAAAATTTTGCAAGACCCAGATGAAAATTGATATAAATACACAGGAATGTTACCGTATTAGCAACACCTTCTATAACTACAGGTATTATACAGTATAAACTATAATTTATAGTTACCGCCAACACCTACTGTAGGATCACGGTATCCGTAGCTAGCGGACTTGCGTGAACTTTAGTGGTTTTTCTCATGCGAATTTCTAAATAAACAGAAATATTGAGTTGAAATAAATAGAAGTTATAAAAATAAGATAAATCATTTATTATTAAGCAGAGATTTTACGGTAAAAAAAATCCAACGCATGAATGCAACCGGGCTAACCAATATCGTCGCGATATTTACAGTTCATTAAATGTTGCATTTGCTATTACAGTTCTGTTCGCAGTTTCCCTCCTTTGCTTTTTGTTTTGACTTTGTTTGCAAATATTAAATAAACGTCAGCTAGACTGGGTTTTATTCACATTGAATATTTCACATACTGTGAAACCTCTTAAAACAAATTTTTTAATTTAAACTCATTTCAGTATTTGCAGATTATTAATGACTTGGGTGCTATTTCTCTACGTTTCACATTCACATCTTCCTTAATTTTTACTCATTCCAGGCTAATTTTACCCCTCTTGCTGCAGTCTGATATAATTTGATACTTTGAAATGCCTTTTTATTTTAACTCCGGTGCTTTGAGGACTTCTGCAGTTTTGTTTTTTCCCATTCCTCATTAGAAGACCATCACGGAAAGATGAATAACTCAAATGGTCATATTGTAAAAAGTATTATTTCTATCTTGTCACATATTGTTACATTAATTTTAAAACTGATACTCTTACTCATGAAATACGATATTTCTTCAACAGCTGTTCAAGAGTAATTTGCCTCTGTAATTTAAATTTTCCTGGCTACAATTTCTAATGAAATAAATTGGTACATTATATAGTTTCAAAAATCATTGAAAGGGGGGGGGGGGAGTCACGTGCGTTAAGTTAGCGTTACAAGAGGGAGGGAAGAGTTATAAATGAGTTTGCGTTAAGGTGCGTGTTACGTAATTTATGGACGACCCTAAAGTGTGTATATAACCTAATGTTTTCAAGCGTTATGAAAACGTCTTGTTAGAATTTAGAAAATAAATAATTATAATATGAAGGGGTAACGATTATTATATCCTGAGAAAGAGAACGTCTTTTTGACAATAGTCAACAATAGCTGGCAACTGGAAGTCATCTAGCAATCATCCTGATAGAAATTGATAGATGAGTTAATAGCATCGTGCTCAAAAGGGATAACAAGTGGAGGGTACATGTTCTGGCATGGAGGGTGACGAATGAGGGATATACAAACGAAAGGTAAGTAAACGTAATAATTAATTGAGATACTTAACACGATCTAGCAATGAACCTATTATGAAATAAATTTTGAATTGCCTCCGAGAATGATTCGATATTTGTCATTGTAATTATTGAAAAGTGGTCATAATTTTAAGGGTTAATCAAAGAACGTCATTTGCGAGACACTTTTAAGTCATTTTGAAGAATCATTAACTTGAAGAGAGGAAATGATAGAACTAGAATTCTGTTCAATGAAGCTTTATTAATTTTGTCCTCATGAAGATGCTAGCTCCAGCAAGTGAATGGCTGAAAATACAAATAGATCAAGTCCACTTTCATTAAAGTGTGGATAAACACCAATTGTGGACCAACATCAAATTTTAGGACAAGAAAGATTATATTTTCGAGAGACATTAACATGCATCTCTTTATGTAAATCACGATTCCTCATTTTTTTTAATAAAATAATAGCTTAAACTCTAAGATACTATGAATGTCAAAAATGTGACTTGGTCTACTTGTATTTTCAACCAGCCATATGAGGGACAAGCACAGTTCATTTTGATTCTGAAAGTGAAAATACAACATTTTCATCTCAGGAAATAATATTTTTTGAACGATTATCAGATTTTAAAATTTTGAAATATCAACAATTTGAATACTTTTACGCCATGAAATGGTACGAATGTTGGATAAATTGCACAATTTTTACAACAACAAAAGAAAAAGAGAAAGCCCTCTAGCACAGTGGGCTTAAAAATAGTGAATATAAATAGGCAAAATATAGGAAGCAAATACATTAAATTTAGAATAACATACTTTGAAGTCCTATTATTGTAAATACATTTTTAATTAAACTTTTGTTATTGGAGAAAGGCAGCTGTAGGGGTGCGTTCGGGCGAGTAACTTAAAGCCCAAATAAACAAGGGGCCTACCATAAGAGTGTCCAGAAGCTCAGTTCAGCGAACGTTGCGGCATATGGGGCTCTGCAGCAGACAGATGGTGGCAGCACCTATGCTAACGACTGTACATTGGCGGAAGAGGCTGGAATTTGCACGGCAGTATCAACATTGGACATGCAATGATTGGCAAAAGGTTGCCTTCTCAGATGAATCACATTCTTTGCTTCATTGGAGGGATGGACGTTGGTGCATACAATGAGACTAGTTGTTACCCGCGGCTTCGCCCGCCCGCGCCATCTGTTGAGGGGAATTACAAAGCAAAAGCAGATAATTTTAAATGAATACCCCAGAAAGTGGGGAAGGGGGGTGGGTCGTTGGGGGCTGATTTGTGGCGATAGTGCAGGTCCTTTATTGATAAGCCTGCCCTGAAAATTTCAGGTCGCTAGCTCAAACCGACTAGGAGGAGATAGAATTACAGATAAATAAATTACAAATAAATACACGCAAGAGTTTTAGTATATAAGATATGTCAGAAAACAAACACCCTTCTACAATTTGTGGACGGCAAAAAGATGGTGGAGGCAGCGCTACTGTATGGGTAATGCTTTCATGGCATTCTCTGGGTGCACTCATCATTGTGGATGGCAATATGAATCGATTTAACCCTAGAATAAACTCCATTAGCAGCATAACCTTGTTACTAACTATACGTCTCCCAGACGTACATCACATTGAAATGCAGTTTGATTAGTTGTATTGATTGAAATAAGGAGTTTTGTGTATTTATTTATTATACAATAGTACTTTAGAACAATACATTTATTATAAAAATTGTTCATTAACTATTTAACAACTCTGTATAATAGGAATATTAAAAAAACAATCAATATAAGAATATTCGAAAAGAATATATGTATTAAAACGAATTTTATAGTCTAAAATGTTTTAAAAGACAAACGAAAAGAGATATTTCTAGAATTTGGAAAAAAATTGAACTTAATATCGACCTTTGAGGAATACCATTTGTGATCTCAGAAACTGAACTTTCAGGATTATTTATCTTTAGATTTTACATTCTATTCGTATGCATTCCTTTCAAAATTTAACATTGTCCTCTTATACCATATTGTTTTCATTTTAAAAACAAAATATCACGATTAACCAAATCCCAAGCTTTATTTAAATCCAAAAAATAACTGCTGAATTAAGACCATGATGAAAGCATTTATTTAATTTTTGTGTCATTTCAAATTTCGGGTTGACTTCTTTTTTCTATAACCATATATTTCTTTACCAAAAGTATTGTTCTTTACCCAAAATTCCTCAAGTTTTTTTTAATCCAATGTTTAAAAATATTTTGTAATATTAGAAAGTATGATATTGGTCGATTATTATTTAAATCTGTTTTTTACCTTTCTTATAGATTGGCCTAATCTTTGACATTTTTATCTCTTTTGGCCATTCATTTGTCTTTAATATTACATCATATAAATGAGTTAACAAAACCTTTACCATTATTTCTAATGTTGTTTGCCTAAATTCCATCAATTCCTGAAGACTAATTTATATTTAGACTTACAATAATTTTTTCAATTTCTTTTTCTTCTACTGAATCCATAACAACAGAATTTTGTATTTATATATGCACTTGTAATTAATAATAACTAATACGCCTCAGAGGATATAAATAAGCAACAACACGTCCAAGAGACGTACAAAAATTTACGTTGAATACTAACTCTACGTCTAACAGACACACTATGTTTACGAAAATACGCTATACACGCTGTTGATATGCAAGCTGGACAACTGAAACACCACTATTCGAAAGAATACATGTTTGATGAAGCATACCTGGAGTTACAGGGCGCTCTTTCAAGGTCAAGCGCAGCAGCTGATGTTTAAAATTTTAACTACGTCTCCAAGACGTATGGTAGCATTCTAGGGTTAAATACGTATCAATGCTTGCTGGCCATGTACACTTATACATGGACATTGTTTTTCCTGGACATGATGGCATCTTCCAGCACAACAATGCAACATCTCATACATCTGGAATTGAACGTGACCAGTTAGAAGAGCAGTTTTGGAGAAAAATGGGAACCAATGGGGGAAAACGTAATATACAAGAAAACGTTAAATGAGAGAAACGTTAAACCGGGGTTCTATTGTATTAGGGACTCCTGTAAGGATCCTTTCACTTGTACATAAAGTCAAGATAATGGTACGTGCAAGACTATAGTGGAAATGAGACTCGATCCTGGTCTCATGGCACCAATATAGTGGTAAGAGGGCGGGCTCTAAAGTCACGAACACTAACTATCGTGGAGAACAGGATAAAACAGAGACACAAATAACAGAAACTACTATTATGACCTAGTAATTTAGCTTCATAACCATGAACCCGGATTTGCATTGTAACTTTGATGTAATAGGCTATACGAGGTGCGATCAAAAAGTTCCGGGACTGGCTCATTTAAAGAGAAAATACTTTATTTACATACATTTACATTGTGTCACCTTCAAAATAGTCCCCTTGCGAAGCCATACAATGAGTCCAGCGTTTCTGCCACTTCAGGAACGTGTCCTGGAAGTCTTTTTGTTGAAACGAGTCAAGCACCTTTGCGAATCGTACTGGATCTGCTCAATCGTATCAAAGTATCAAAACGTTTCAGCTGGATCTTCATTTTCGGAAAGAGAGCAAAATCCGCAGGAGCCAAATCTGGCGAGTAGATGGGTGTGGAAGAGAAATTATTGTAATTCTTGTTTTTCATTTCTAGATGTTTTACAAGAAACTCACGTGTTAGGAGAGCTTGGTGAGAGTGTGCATTGTCGTGGTGGAGCATCTAGTTTTATTCACGCAACAGATCTGGTCGATTTCACCGAACGTCTCTCAAATTGCTCGTTGTTCGAATTTTCTCGTTCTCAAATTTAATGTCCATGATAAAATCCCAGACGACCTCACACGTGTGGTAACAATAGCAGTATTTTCTCAGTCCCAGTGCACATGTAAGAAAATCCTTTGAAAATCTGATTTGTGAATGTTAGGGCTATAATTTACTGTATTTAAATATAAAGTTAGTTGTGTATAGCATGTCATTAATCTTATTTGCTCAACTATATTAAGCAAAGGATTGGACAATCAAGTTATAAATAAAGTCAAGGATTGTACAATCGATAATTGGATACAAATTACAAGTGAGAATAGGGAAGTAACGAGAATTTGGGTTTCATATATTAATTTCAGACATTCAGACAAACGAAATTTTCATTTGGAAAAATTATTTAGTACCTCGTTTTTCAACATAATTTTCAATTTCATCGCCACATTTGTTTAAGCAGCGGTCCCAAAGTGCAACCAGTTTCTCTATACCCATTTCAAAAAATTTGTTTGGTACATTGTGAACCAATCTTTGGACAGTAGTTTTCACTTTATGGTTAGAAACCTCTTTAGCAGACCGAATAGATGTTAAGTCACTTGGTGCTACGTCTGGGCTGCAAGAATGGTGTTGTTGGATTTTCCACAACTAGCCTGAATCCAAACAAGAAAGATATGGTGTGGAAACACACATCACCAATGAAAAAAGAAAAAAAATTCAAGGCCACGAAAAGTACTGGTAAGGTATAACTGTTTGAGATAGGCATGGAGTTCTTTTCTATGGCAATGGTGTTTCGGGACAGGATTTATCCTATTGGATTTTCTTCCCAAAGGCAAGACAACCAAAGCATACATTGCGACATGAAATGATTATCCAAAGGTGGTTTTGCAATCAGCGGAATGAATTTAATGACAGCAGGTATACAGAAACTGGTTACTTGTTGGGACCGTTGCAAACCAAAGTGGCGATTATGTTGAAAAATGAGACAATTAATTAATAACGTTTCCAAAATACAATTTGCTTTGCTCTGAATGTTTGAAATTATTTTATGAAATACATATACTTGTTACTACAGATTCTTCCTCGTATGTGGTCCAATGAACCACGTACACAATACAGATAGCTGAGTGAGAATTTGGTGTAAACAACATAAAGCCCAAATGCATTATTACAACCCTTCAAGCTGGTGGAGGCAGCATTGTGATTTAAGGTATTTTTCAGGCATGCTTTGGGCCTTTTAATTCGTATTGATCAACATCTGAATCGCACAACATATCTAAACTGCGTTATATATAAATAAGTTCAGCCTGTCGTAGTTTATCCCAATGGACATGGCTACTTTTAACAAGATAATGAGTCCTGTCATAGTTATCGTACAAGATTGGTTATCAGTATGGTGTTCCACCCCTACAATCACCAGATCTCAATCCCATGACAAGTCCCCCCCCCCCCTCATAATACTATAGTATGCCCTGTTGAAATTATTAACTCCACCATAACATTTAAGTTTAATTTAAGTGGCTCCAGTCGTTTGGCCCATCCAGGATTCCTATTATAGGATTCCTATAATATAAATACACTATTTCAGTTGTCAACAAGAATTTAAATTGAAATAAGGAAAAAAATTAAATAAATAAATAAATAAATAAATAAATAAATAAATAAATAAATAAATAAAATAAAAAGATAAATGAAACAAATATTCTTATATTCATTTCAATGTCACCTTAACAGTAGTTATAATCACCTAAATAGTTGGTATCAACTGATAACATTTTTAAATAACGCAACGGCCGAGATAAAATTGATAGTTGCAGCAACTAAGATTAGCTTCACAAAGCTTGAAAACATTTTTGCATCATTTTTTTTTTTTTTTTTTTAGGAATGAAGAAAGTATATAAAATTTTCCAAAAATTTCATTCAACCTTTTCTTTATTTTTTTTATAAAATATTTACACAGAAGCAATAAATATCATCAGAATATAAAAAAAAAAATTAACAGCTAAATACATACTTTTGAATCATTTATTTATCAAAATAATTTTCAGTTTTCTTAAGCCAACTGCTATATTACAGAAAACACAACACTGATAATTCCTCTAGAAAGAATAAAAAATAATTCCATTTCAATTTTTCTTATATTTCTGATATATTTCATGGCATTACAAGTTGAAATCGGTATAATACAAATTTATTCTTATAAGTAATATCTAGGTTCAAATATGTAAAAATAAAACATAAACATTACCTATATATAGTTTTTACTTATAAGATTAAATTTTGTACAATATCATGTTTTTTTTTAATATAAATTCAATAGGATTGTTTTGAAAAGTTACACATGCAACAAAATCTTAATTTGGGAAGGAAAAAAAAAAAGTCTTACCCAATTCAAATTATCAAGCATGAAATTGTTTGTTTGTTTTTGTTTCTTGTTTGTTCTTACATTCAAATAAAAGCAAATTTCCATTTTCTAATTATTTTAAACCAAATAAAAGGATAATATCCTAAATTCATGTCTTTAAAATTTATTAACATTCAAAATCTTTTGCATTTATAAATAACAATGATCAGCTTTAGCAGGAAAACTATTTGTAAAAATAAATAAATAATAAACAAATAAATAAATACCCGTGTTTAAAATTTGGACATGTAAATATCGTTAAATCAATGTCTTGTGCTAAGGGAACATGTATGGTAGCTAAAAAATAATGACTATATTAAAAAAAAAAAAAAATCTTTCATTAAAAAATAACATTTCAGATAGGTTAAAATATCTTAAAAACAACAAAATAACAATAATAAACTCTCAAATTACAGAGTTAAAAATTTCCAGTTATCTTTTCCTTCATATAAATCTTAAATTATATACATGTATATAGCTCAGATAAAGGAAAAAATTGCATAAGATTTTTTTTCTTTTTTTTTAACAATTGACTTCTTTTTTGACAATTTTCCTCCAAACAACCATCATTCATTAAAGCTCAAACATGAAATTAATAAATTTTTAAAATGACCTTTAGAATCATTATCACACATGATTCTAATAAACATTAACATGGAATTAAAAATTATGTCATTCATTTAAATAAAAAATAAATATGAAAAGAGTAATATGGCCTTTTATAAATTATAAAAGTAAAACAACAGATTCACTATTATAAATCATTTTGAATCAAAATTATCACTTGACTGGATTTACAAGAAAGCACCGACATGAGTTTAAAAAAAAACAACCTTATTTATTATGCTATGTAAAATTTGTTAACCTTTCATCAACACAAAATATATACATATACTATAAATGCAAATGCCATAATAGCAAACATTGTGCTTTAAATTACCTTCATAAAATAAATATATAAAATGAATGCAATTACGAACAAGTCATAAAAATTGCAAATCTTTAAATAAACTCTGCTGTTTCTATTCAATAAAACAATCTCTTAATATATGGACAAAAAGTTTAGTATTAATATGTTTTGATCCCCCCCCCCCCCCATCCCATTTCCCTCCCACACCTTTTGCATTTCAATATATACAAAATCTATATTAAGCACGCAGAATGAGATGCAATTTTCAAATCACAGATAATAATCATTTTCTTTAATTTTTGCAGTAATTTCAATTGCATATCGATCATAAATAAATTAAAAAAAAAAAAATGCAACACTGGCCAGCTTTCTAAAGCATTCATGACAAATATTGTTCTTAAACATTTAAGCTGCTACACTTGAATCAAAAAATACGAAACATAGTTCTTCTTTCCTTATATAAATAACAACTCAGCTTGGCTCACATATGTAGCAGAGCACAATGCATAAAGAAAAACAAAAACAAAAAAAAGAGGAGTTGAAACTCCTACCATTACTGTGGTGATGGACAATATTTCATCACTGCAGCAGGCTCTTTTAACATGTCATACCCTAATCTCCAAGATGAATGAATGACACCAATTCGTTCACGACATTTCTTTTCAGTCATTTCATCTTCATTTTCTGTAACTGTTAGAGACACCTGAAAATTAATCAAAGGATTAAAAACTTAATATAAACACTCAAGTTTTAATGTAACTATCAGCACATTGGAAAACAGAACTTGTATTATACATGTAATTTGAAAATCAGTTAGGAAAAAAAAAAAATTAATTGAACCAATCAACTTGTTCCTTATTTAAAACTATGACACATTTTACCTGAAATAATTCTTTCCAAGATTCTTCAAGAACTTTAAGGAATTTTTTAACCTCATTGTCAGAGTTAAAATAAAGAATCCAATCTCCACTACTAATATTGGCTTCTACAGATTCAAATTCCTAAAAAATTAAAAGAATATTTTGTCAATAAAATCTTATCATATTGCAAATGTTTAAAGAAAACCCCCATATCAAAAGTCTTAATTTGAATGATTACTATATGCAACAATGAATTTGTTCCTTCATAATTTGTCGCGATTTGAATATTTGGTCACAACATCTGAACAACAATCCTTGCCAGTTCTTGGTTCTTTTCTTTTTGTGTATTAGATGCTGAATTATATGTATAAATACTTCATCAACAACAAGGGAAAACTAACTTCCATCTTAATTTATGTTTATACCATATATTCAGTATTTACTCAAATATCCAAACCAATCTAAATTTCAAATACAGTCATCAGAACAATGTTCAAAACCTTTGTTGTCTTTTCACAGAAGTTGATAGAACATGTGTAACACAGCAGAAACACTCATCAATGGATAGACAATCTCTTCCTTTCAGGTGTTCCATATGTTCACCCTTGATGAGGTGGCAGATATCAATCCTGTATTCAAGTTCCTGCTCTACATTAAATGGTCAATGCCAGAATTGATTCTCGCTCACAGCTGGGCTAAATCACATGGCAAAGGAGGCCCAAACACATCTTTGGCTGAACCCCACAAGAAAATATCACATGGGATTAGGTCAAATGACCAGAAGAAGAGGAGAGTTATCCGAAGAATTATGACTGCCCACCAGTGGTTAAATTAAAACTATGCCACATTGCCTATTACTAATGCAAACCTTGACAGGTTTTCTCTTCATTAATATGAACATTTTAGCAATGTCTGTCATGGTTACTGTTCTATCAACTACCGAAACCTCAAAGGGACTTATGAATCAAACTGTAATGAACTGAAAATGGTTATTTAAATTTTATCTATATCTACAGTAAATTAAATTTAGCTTTCCATTTATCATTTTAGCAACTTGTTTTTGCAAATATAAGTTATTTCAAACTACTGGATAAATAATTAGTGTCAATCTTGCTATCTCGAAAAAATTTTATTTCCCTACTTCTTCACTATTAATTAAATACAATTTCCCCTTTGCTATCTCGAAACATATTTTCGTAAAAGCTTGCTATGTCGAATTTTGATTTCGTATGCCAGCGAAATGCAAGGAATTTTAAAACATTTTTTTTGTAAAGAGAAAATTTTACAATTCTCATGTGTTACAAAAAAAAAAAAAAATTCACAAAAAAAGTTTTCAATCTCGTTGGCAAATCTCGGTTGCGTACGAGATGATTGAGCATGGGCAGTTTTTGAATATCTTGTCATGTGTGGCGTAACTCTTTATGCACGTGCTATTTTATCTCCTGTTGTTGTCCATATTCTCACAATAATCTGATTTAAAAATATTAACTTCAAAATCCATATCGCAAATTTTTTCTGTTCCCGCGAATTTTAGATATCGAGGTTTGACTATATTCAAAAATATATAAATCACAACTTTATAATCCCATCCAATTAATAAAATTCCTCCAAAAGTATTCAAATTACACAAATTCCAGTATTTATAAAATCTAATTCATTGAATTTTTTCTTTTTTCTTTCTTTTTTTTTTTTTTTACTTATACATGGAGTCTCTAAGGCCCGTTTCACAGTCGTGCGGATGCTGCACCTACATGTGATGTTTTCACAGTGAAGCAGGTTAAGGGGCGGATGCAGCTGAAAATAGTCCGGTTTGAGGATTTAAAAAAAAAACCCTCGGATTGAGGGTTTAAAAAAGCACACTGCTGGACCAAAGCCTACAACAATAAAAAGACCGTTGTTGTAGCCTATGGCTAGGCAAACACACGATGACCTCACTGCAATTAAAGGCTGTTGAACAGATTGGGAATCTCAATCTGCCAAACACGCAGCATCCTGGGATTCTTTCTGCTTCTTTCCCTTCTCGATATATCGATATTACTGCGACCAATATTAAGGTTATTTTCCAAAATACAGGGGGGAAATGAATAAAATACTTACTAAAAATAAAAAACCCTAAAAATACTAAAAATCTACCAAAAATTCAAAAATACTAAAAAATCTACTAGATACGAAAAATACTCCAAAAATATACCACTTTCGTAGAAATTTTACTAAATTTGGTAACTACTGCTCTCTTTGTCCGCACATGGAATCCGCATGACTGTGAAAGCAACACTGTTTTTAATGCGACATTTCCTGGTGCGGACGATCCATAGCGGCAACAGAACTTCGCCCGCGCGCCTAACGTCCGCATGACTGTGAAACAGGCCTAAATGTATGATCCTTCCAAGATGACAAATTTAAAGTTCCTTATGCATATGTTCAAAACTCACATTTTAAGGGTCTAAACGTCAAGCAAAGTTTGCTAAAAACCTGGTGGAAATATCACTTAATCTCAACAATTACCACAGAGTTCTTTCTATGCAATAAAGCATAGAAATTCTATTCTGCAAACATGTGAAAATAATTTTTGTGCTGACAGATAAATATAAAGTTTTCCTATTTTTATACTGGCTAATGGTACCGTCACTAAAATACACTGAACGACCAATTTATTAGAGACACCCCACTAATAAATGCTCGATCGGGTTGAGATCGGGCGACCGAGCTGGTACTGAAGCAGGTGGAAATCCGCATCATGTTCCTCGAACCAGTCCAAGATCATTCGAGCACGGTGACAGGGAGCTTTGTCCTGCTGAAACTGTCAGTCACCACCAGGGAACACAGTCATCATGAATGCGTGCACCTGATCGGCAACAATGTTCAGGTAATATGTCACATTCAGGGATGTGTCTACTGATATAGGAGGACCCAGTGTGTCCCAAGAAGACACATCCCAGACAAGCACTCCTCCTCCACACACCAGGATGGGTCCATGACCTCATGCTATCTTCAGTCTGCCGTCCATATGATGAAGTAGGAATCGCGATTTGTCAGACCAGGCGACCTTCTTTCACTCATCCAGTGTCATGTGCGCCAATAGCAGGCGCGTTTTCCTATTTTGCGGTGACAGCGACGGTACCCGTACTGGCCGCCTGTTGTTAAACCCAGCTCGGTGGAAGGTGCGCCGCACCGTGTGCTCCAAAATGGGTTGGGATGCTCTCTCATTGAACTGTGCTGCAATTTGTTAGGCTGTTCCCGTCCTGTTGCTATGGATGAATTGTGCCAGTCGCCGTTGGCCTCGTTCATCCACGGCCCTGTTTCGTCCCGAGTTGTGTTTGTTGGAGGCTGTTTTTTGGCATAACTGCCATTCATGGAATACCCTTGAAACTGTTGCACGGGAAAATCCAAGGAGGTTTGCGGTTTGCGAAATGCTCAACTGTGCCCGTCGAGCTCCAATGATCATGCCTCGTTCAAAGTCTGTCAAATCCTTGGATTTACCCATATTCAGTCCACTTCTGCTGCTGACTGCAACTTGTGATCCAATGCATCCCTTTTATACAAGGCGAGATCAAAAAGTAAGTTGCACTTCCACGGTATGGCCATTTATTACATCACCTATACAAAAGCAACACGGCTATAGCAGCATACAATGTAGGTTCACTTTTCCACATAGTCCCCAAGAGACCCTAAACATTTATCCGAACGATCAACCAACTTTTCGATTCCGGATGCACAGAAATCTCCTCCAGCGTTTTGTAACCACACGGTGACAGCCGCTTTCACCTCCTCATCGTTTCGAAATCGTTGTCCACCGAGTTCCGTTTTGAGCTTACCGAAAAGATGAAAGTCACATGGCATTAAGTCGGGACTGTATGGAGGATGTTGCCAAACCTCCCACTTGAATCGCTGCAGCAGTTCGCACGTTTGGCGGGCCTTGTGAGGTGTTGCGTTATCGTGCAACAAAACCACACCAGCGCTCAATTTCCTTATACAGCAGTGTTTCACGATGAATGTCCGTGCAATTCACCTGTTTGACCCATATAAAACGGATTGCTGCTCGTACCAAGTTTGGAATGGACATCCAGTTGACGCGCCATTGCTTTTAGCCCGCTAGTCACACAAAACACGACGGGAAACCACAGCAACCTTCCTATCCGACGTCTGCGCAGTTAATGTCCCTTTCTCCGCTTTGCCCAAGATTGCGACACAGCGTGCTCCTGCGGCAAGTTAGTTGAACTTACTTTTTGATCTCCCCTCGTGCATTGCTTTGGCCTGTTCCATTGTTTGGGTGTCACGGGAGGCCGATCCATTTTCTGTAAGAGCTGTCTCTAATAAATTGGTCATTCAGTGTATATCATCTACTCTATCGACGGTAAAACACCCTTCACTTCATTCATTAGGTGAATGCTGGTATAGAGAATTCATAAATGACAAAATGAGGCAATTTTTTTAGACCCTAACTTTGACTTTTATACATTTTGATACGGTACTTTTTGCTTAAATTGATGCATGTTTGTTATTCGTATTTCTACCAATAATAAGCCCTGAATTTGCGCTATCTATGATGATGTAACAATGTATTCAGTTTCATTGCGGAGGCCTTCTCTATCGGTGGTCACGCCTCATGTCTCTATCCCATGCATTAAGAAAGGTGAAAATGTTTCAACCTTTTGTACTCATCCTGTATACTCAAAACATTTAAAATGGCTTACCAAAATGCAATATGGTGATTTTTTATCCCTATCAACTTTCACAGCAACAATATCTGAAAGATTAGCACTTGCTAGGGAAGTAAAGGTAAACATTTCTAAATCTTCTTGGCAGATAAAGAGTCTTTGGGATGATATAGCTAAGCAACATGATTTATATGGTTTAACATCATCTTCAAGAAGTACCTGAAAGAGCAAAAATTACATAATTAGCATTAAGCAATACTGCACACAAAAACTAAAATACTGTATTCATAACTTCATTAAAAGATTCGTTCACATGGCAACAAATTAGTAAGGGGGATGTTGCAGTTATAATAAATATGCCATACTTGGATTTTTCATGAGGCCAAGAAACAGACAAATTCCAAAATTGAAATTGTGAATAACTCTTGAACCCTTCCCCTAAAACCTCGACTCTTATTTTTTTGTTTTCTTGAGTCAATACATGTATGTACATTAAGTATCCATAAAACACCCCTACAGTAATAAGCTGTATATAAATAAAGGAATAAACATTTACAGTAATTTGGATCCTCTATAATCTGGAAACCTGTCCTTTCTGGAAAAAATATGGTCCCAACCAGTAATATAGGTATTGTGGAAACCTATTTGTTTATTTCACCTCCCTATTGTGGAAACCTGTCCGTAATGGAAATATTTTTTGCACCTGTCTAGTGCAATTCCAAAAGGTTTTACTATATAGAAGTTAAACCTTTTCTTCTAGAATACTCACTCTTTTCAACTTATTGAAACCACTTCCTGAAGAACTAAGAGCTCTATAATTTGGAATCAGGACTAATGTTCAAAGTATCTTGCATAAACTTAAGAAGCACCCACTATACTATGAAAAAAGAGAGATTAAATGAACACTGCATGCATAGACACTTAACAAATATTAAATGTAACTGTACACATAATATCCTATGGTTTCAGTTGCATTCATAGTTGAATTATTTAAAATTTAATAAATATAAAATCTGAATTTGAATAGTTGAGACTGCCATGCCATGCCTTTTAAACTAGTGACAGTCAGTCTATTATATCTTGGCAGTTAAGCCAATATGTTGCCATGGGTGACGGGAGAGGAATAACTTATAGCTTCAATTCAAGGTCACCTTTAATTCATGGTAACTTAAAGCCCCTTAATCACTGTAGGCTTTGACTACTTCATCTATTCCTACTTTGACCTAATTCACTACTTGTAAAAAACGAGTACTAGCAGTTAAAGGCTAATGGCTAACTTGATTGGCTAAATTTGAACCGTGACATTCATCTCTCAGACAAGGTCACCCACCAAGTTATAATAGGAATTTAGGAGTCCTTGATGTCTATAAAGTCACAGAACTGGGCCTGCTTGGATGAAAACCGATCTTTTAAATCACATGTAAAGAAAATTTCATCCCATGATAATAATGGGTTTTACATTTTAGACACATCCTAAATGAATGGAATGGGTGGATGGAGAGGAACAAAAATCAAAAATAAGACAAATAACAAAACACATTATATATATTACCTTGCACGATACAGTTTGAACGAATGCTTGTAACCAATCTGAAGCTTCATAATCATTAGCTGCTGCTAAATAAAGGGTGCGATCATCTTTCAATTGCAGTTCAAATACATGTGGCCTCTTCCAACATGACGATCTTTGACAACCGCGAAATTCAGGGCTGTGCAAGTTTATATAAGATTCCAGCTCTACATTTCCCTTTTCTTTAAAATGATATAAAACACCAGCTCTGCAATTTGGGAAAAAAATTATTGCTTCATCGTATAGTTTTCTTATTCAGTTTAATTATACAGTCGAACCTTGATTCATTGTTTTTTGGGGGGAAAATGGTAAAAACAATGGATGCAGGATCATGTATATAATGAATGAAAGCATTTAATTACCTTATATTATACAATAAGCACAAGCTTGATGAAAATTTTTTTTCAAATTTCTCCTTTTTTTTACTTTCTATACTGTGAAGCCCGATCGCGAATGAACCATGTGAATGTGCTTCTGTTTTCCTTCATTTGTACCTGACAGGTTTTCAAATGTTTTTCACACACTCATTTGTAAGGATCTGTTCAAATAAAGATGTGTTGCAATGGATTTTCAATTGCATGCAATCGTTTCATGTTTATATTTTCAGCCATTTTGCATACTTGCTAAAAAGTGATCCGGGAAAATGTCCTTTGGGACTAAAAATTCTTAATAATATGTGGGAAAATGATAGATCGAGGAATGATGGATGAAAGCTTTACTAGCACAGTTTCAAAAGCATTGTGTAGGGATCAACAGAAAACAACGAGAGTTCCAGGAAAACGATATATCTGGGAACAATTGCGCAAGGTTCGACTGTATTTATATTATACGCTAAACATCTTGATTTATCCACAATTTTTAAAAGAAAGGATATTTATAAATGTTTGTAAAATCTAAAGAATTTTTTAAATCTTCTGCAGCAGTTAAAAAATTATAAAAAATAATAACATGTAATAAATTTAATCAACTGCTAATGAGGTGTGTTTCAAAAGTTTCTAAATTAGTAGAGAGAATTGGAGCCAGAAACTGTGGTCAAAGACTAACAAGGACTCAAGGAAACTACTAATCCACAACAAAAATTTATTCATACGAATGCGCATTCGTATGAATAAACTTTTGTTGTGGATTAGTAGTTTCCTTGAGTCCTTGTTTGTAAATTAGGTTTATTTTCTTTACTTGACTTCCCTTATGTAAAACTTTTCTACCAAATTGTGTGAAGGTAATATATTATGGGCCAGTTCATTATCTACTTTCTCAAGTGAGTGATCTCAACTGAGTCTTCAGCAACAATGGACTTGTATTGTTGAGTTAAGGAACACTTGGTTACAACCATGTCTCTGTATTGTCGCTGAACACTCAGTTGAGAGGTCTCAGCCGAGAAAATAGATAATGAACTGGCCCTTAATCTTTTGATGTTTTGCAATATCCTTATTGTGTGTACTTTCGAAAAAGCGAGCAAAAATAAAAACTTGGATAAATATCCTTGTTGCCTTAGGATAATTTTTACCACAATGCTTCAACAGATTAATGCTCATAAGAATGAAACAATCTGTAATATGCAAATATAAGCCATATAGCCAGGCCATTAGGGGTCCAGTGCCTTGGTGACTTCGAATGCGTAATAAAGAAATAATTTAACACATTAATGGGGGAAAGTACTCCCCCCTCCCCCTCTCTTGCCAATGAAAGTCAAAATGAAAGTGAATTTGCAAAACAACTGACCCTTTGGCACGAACATTTGGCTAAGAAAAGATAATTTTATACAAAAACTGTGCCTAAGATACACAGAAATTACAACGAATGATAGACTGATTTTAGGCTCGCATCTAACCAAGCAATCGAACAATTATTATTCAGTGTCATGATACATGGTATACAACTATCTAAACGAATGTCTACAGCTAATGTTTCCATGACGTCAAAGAAATTGCCATTTAATGCCAATATATCCCTAATTTACTACAAGGAGCTTGGTAAAGTGAGCTGGAAACACGAGTGGCTTTCAATACTGATGAAAAGAATTGTAATCTCCATGATCCTGCCAGTAATACTCATTACTGGCATGACTGCAGTAAAAAACAAGATCATTTTTCAGCTGGCAGGAAGGAGGCAGCTTTTTCATGGGATCTGTTTGGCATTAGGCAGAAAAGTTTAGCATTAATTTCGAACCATGAAATTCAATCAATTACCAACAATTGTCTGAGATGCTTGCTGGCACGGATTGATACTTCAACACAACAATGCAACAATTCACTCCTCATGATCAACAAAAACCTGGCTTTAGCAGAATCACATTAATATTATGAAGTAGCCTGCTCAAAACCATGTTTTGAACCCATTGAGAATGTTTAGGGACTATTATCTTGGTGAGAGACAATACTTAACTGTCTCTGAGCTGATGTGGGTATAATTTGGATACTAGTGTTGCAAAATTTTTAACAACAATACATCAGCAATGAATATTCGAAACGAATGACAAGTTTTAAACATGTTCTCCATATTTTTGCAACAGGCTTGTTTGTTAAATGCTTACTGTTTATTTATGTATGCTGCTTTAGTGATAACTCTGAACACGCAAATGCTTCAAAATACTTATTTATTCAAAGTCTGTATTTTGAATAAATGCCAAGAACATCCAGAGACTCAATGGTTGTGATTTCACAGTGATAAACAAGATTCCACAAACTTTTATAGTAAATCTTATTTGCTTCTGTAAGTGTTCAAATTTTTCTGTAAGGCTTACCTTAATACAAAATAACCTGGAATCCATTGTGATTTGTAATTATTTGTTACAGATTCACCCTGACAGTAACAATACATAAAATAACCTTCCTTCGATGGACCTGCTGGAGAATGGGGAGAGGGTGGCAACTGTGGATCCTCCCAATATATTAAGGCATAATAGGTTATGGATATTTCGTGGCGCTAAATAGAAGAAGTGAAAGTGCACCCTTTATTATTAATGAAATGTAATGGAGAAACAAAAATAACTGGCTAAGAATACACAATCAAAAATTACCGTATTTACTCGATTCTAAGGTGCACTTTTTTAGGTCATTTTGCTGATATTGTTTAATAAAAATATGTACATATTGCACTAAAACATGTTGATTTTGATTTTTGGTATGCCTAAGATTTGAGGAATATTTTTTTTTTTCAAAAATGGTCTCAAAAATCAGCATGCGCCTTAGAATCGAGTAAATACGGTATGTTATGATTTTTTTGATTATTATTATTTATTTATTGATTTATTTTTTTACTTCTAAATGTATTTCATTTGCAATAAATTTCTGTAGGCCAATTGTCTGCATCATAGAATTTGTATAAACACAAGGTAAATTAGAACCAGGACACCAACGACGAATAGCTACTTCAAGGCTCGAAACAATACTCCTGAAAATTTACAAATTATGATTAGGCATTATTAATTAAGAAGAGTATTAAATAGTTTTGATTTAAGCATTAGAAACATGTATTATTAAATAAAATTCCTAGATACCTTGTTAGGCATTCATCACCAGTGCATAGAGCAAAATGTTTCCTCCGTCTTTTGCAAACAATTAATATAGTTTGATAATTAATTCCTAACTAAATATTTAAAAAAAAAACCAATATTAAATGATATTAAAAGCTTATTGAATGTATCTACTCTTTTAAGTAAAACATTATTTAAAGATCAACTAACAAAAATTTGACATTAGACCTTTTTATGATAAATCTGTAAATCATCTACAGAAAAAGTTTTCAAAAACATAAGTTAGTTTTTCAGATGTTTAATTGTGTTTACTCTATCATGCGACATTGCTAAGTCATGTTCACTTCAGTAATTTTTTTCATACGAAAACCAGTACTGCCACAATTGTTATTTTGCCTATATGTAAGCATGAATTCAAAGCTTATTCCAATTACAATATTACATAATACAAGTGGAATAACACCAAAAACTGTAGACAAATGGTAGTATCAAACAAAATAAAGACAGAAACCAGAATTCGACATATAAGATTTTTAATCTGGAACCACGGATGTCATTTCAAAGGCATTGGCCTCTTCATCAGCATGTTTGCAATGTACATCTGTAAAAATGTAATTGTGGAATTGTTGTTTTTGCATTATTTTGTTTGATTTATATCTTATTTTAACATAGATTTAAAAAACAATGTTGGGGATAAATGATACTCTACAGAGAAGATCTAATAATATTTTCACATATCCTTAATTTTAATAACATTAATGAGAACTTTTTTTTTTATTTTTTTTTTATTTTAGAACATTTTCCAATTGTAATTATTAGACAAAAATATTTCATTATGCATTTTTTCTACTAGGTAACCACAAAAGTCTTGCCGTTTTTAAATCTGGAAAACAAGATGATGTACACAAAAAGTAGTGTATCGCTAGTCCCAAAAATAATCTCCATAGACATCTGGCACCTTCTGCCAACGTGTCTCCAGTTGATCAATCCCCTGGCTGTAAAACTTGCCAGTCTTGGACTTAAAAAAGTCTGTGAGTGCCTTTCGCAGGTCTGTATCATTGGTGTAGGATTTTCCACGAAGATGGATGTCCAGAGAATGGAAAAGGTGATAATCCGTTGGAGCAAGATTTGGTGAAAAAGGTGGATGACACAAAGTTTTCCAGCCAAGCCACTCTTTGGTTTCCCTGGCTACCCAAGCACATGTGGCCAGGCATTGTCATGAAGGAAGAGTACCCCTTTGTGATTCAACAATGCTGGCTCCTTCTGCTGCAATGCATGTTGCACAGGTTCCAACTGCTGGGAGTACAGATGCCCAGTGATGGTTTGGCCAGTTGATAGCAGCTCGTAGTGAAGCATTTGGCATCTAATCCACCAGACACACTAGACTATGGGGTTCATCAGAAATGGCAAATTCTCCCGACCTGAATTTCTGGAACCAATGCCTTGCGGTGTGTTCATTTCACAGCATCAACCCCAAACGCAAGACACATTCGGCAACTTGATGCTGCTGCTGACAAGCCCACCTTGAAGTCATAAAGCAAACAACACCTAACCATCTCCTTCGATACCTCCATTTGTCTTCACTTCTGCACGAGATGTGATTGATGTTAATGCCCAATACAGGCTAATCTTCCTGCTCTGCCCCCCCCCCCCCCCCCCCCCCCAACAGATTTTTGACCACAGTACTCTCATTTGTATATCTTCTATCACTTCCTTTTATGGCAACATAAAAACAGCAAGAACTTTTGTGGTTACCTAGTATTTGTTGTGAAGAAATCAAGAATCTATGTTGATTGAACAACAACAAATGATGGAGTCATTAAAAATTTTTATTTCCTTATGTTAGTTGATCTTTAAGGTTAAATCTTTTTATGCTAAAAAAAAAAAATAAAGATTAATAATATCATGAGGTATTGCTAGATCTATATGGTATTAAGATAATTTAATACGAGTGCAGTTGAGGAACGCGAATCTGGAATGCTCAGGACTAGAAGACTCCTGGATTCAAGTTTTTTCCAGATATATTTACGTGTGTGTATATTTTATTAAATCTTTTCTATCTTATATTTATTACTTCCCAAAGAATTTCCTTTACCTTTGCAGCATTTGCACTTGGTACCCTAAAAGCTAACCTTGCTTCCTCATTATTAAAAGCCTTTTTATCGATGGTTATTTTAAATTTCTTTTAAAATATTATTATAGTCCAGATTTGTGGTTTCTGGATAAGCGGTCATCAACTGTAATCTCTAATTAGATTAGCTTCATAAACCAAAATTACATCAAATATAATCAATTTCAACTCACCAAAATATAATCAATTTCGGTGTAAGCAATTACCATTGCCAATATGAACTCACACTGATGTAAATGATATTCCAACAAATAGAGGCGCTTATCAGTTAAAATTGGAAAAAGAAGGATAATTTTGTCTTCAGTGTGGCCAACTGTGGCATGAAACATCTAAATTCAAAAACACTTTTATGTGATATATTTATAATCAGAAAAAAAAATATTTTAACATAATATATTTAAATTCAATTACCAAAAAACATTAAATTTAACTTATTTGTAATATAAAAAAAAATAAAGAATGAATCGTGGCATGGAATTGTCTGTAAAGGAAAATAAAACCTCTATCCAAAAAAAAAAACATCCGAGATGTGAAACATATCTCAAAGATTGGCACTTTTTATGGTTAGAGCTTTACAAGAAATACCGTGTGTCTCAAAAGTCACGTGCCAAATGGATTAATTGGTTGCTTTGATTTTGTAGGTGAAATAGTGAAGTAGAGGAATAAAGCTGACACCGAAACAATGTGTAGAGCTGATACTTCTTTGTGGAGATCACCACAGAACATCTCCAGAAGCTGCAGATGAATTTCATCACCAGCACCCTGATTTTCCCAAGCCCACCAGCTACACTTTTGCACTTTGACAGAAGAAAATTTAGATCATGTGAGACATTGTCTTCGAATGCATGGCACATTTTGAACATGAACGATAAGCTTGCACAACATTCATAAACTTTTCATAT
This sequence comes from Rhysida immarginata, assembly GCA_023313115.1. Taxonomy (NCBI): domain Eukaryota; kingdom Metazoa; phylum Arthropoda; class Chilopoda; order Scolopendromorpha; family Scolopendridae; genus Rhysida; species Rhysida immarginata. Next base: position 2,234,841 of record JAHWFO010008967.1, read on the forward strand.
GGCACGCGACTTTTGAGACACACGGTATAAAATGAAATCAAAAAATATGGTTTATTAGAATAGTTTTATATAATTTAAGTGGATATTTGCACATAAAGAAGATGCACATAAAAATTTAATATCAGCATACAACAAGCAAACCCATTTATATGTAGGCCAATTTAATTTCTGACGACTGTGATCATAGGATTTTCCCTAGTAAATTTACCATATTCATACACATTTGTTCATGTATGATGCGAAGATGAAAGAAAGGTCTAAGAGAAAAGATAAAAAAAACTTAGCACCACTTGATATATTGAGGGTGGGATATTGTCTTCGAAATACGTATCCAGTATTTCTAATTACTCCTTGCGGATTAAGAGATTCTCGTTCCATGATCAACTTTCATACCTCGCCCCCCCCCCCCCCAAACAGGCTGTTCACATTACGGGAACTATAAAATTGGTTAATTTTGGAAATTTTAATCATAATTATCATCACCGATTTAGTTTTTATTGGCAAACATTCTCAACAGGAAGTCATTATGTGCCATCTTGGCTTGTTGGATGCCAACTTGCATTTGGACGGTTGCCAAAATATTAAGAATATGTAAATATGCACTAAAGGAAATAAATATGGAATCTTTGAAAAAAATCCATATGATACGAGAATACAAAAAAAATAAAATAAGAGAAATACCTCTCAATACATATACTTCAATACAAAGACAAATAGATTATATGTAATATGATATTACAATCTAATCCCTTTAACAATAAAAAATCATAATAATAAAATGTTGCAAAATTAAAAGTTAAAAAAATGGATTTTTGAAGAAAACATACAGCGATATTTCAAGGCATGATTTGAACACTATTGGGGAATTTTAAATCACTTTACTTTTGTATCTTAAATTAAATACTTAGTAAAAATATAAAAACATTATCGACATTATCGTAATAATAATAATAATTGTAACAACAAAGGGGAATAACCCACCAGATAATTATTATAATAATAAACAAATATTCTAATACCACTTATATCATAACTTTTATATTTTTAAAAAAAGTTTAAACGTAAGTTTATATTTTTAAATCATAAATCAAAAAATTATGCATATAAAACTTGAAAAAAAAATTGAATTATACCTTGTAAAACTGTTCTCCTTCAAAAAATACATCCAGCATCAAACGTAACAAGGTGTTATTGTCTACTTTGATGTCTGTATTTTCACGCTTTTCCGTCATAGCTCTTTTCAATTCTGTATCGATTTCCTGAGCACTCTGCCGAGATATTTCTGTTACTTCCGATTTATTTAACTTTGGAAAGCCACTTAAGAATGAAGACGGTTTAGATTTACTTTTATCACATTTATTATCATAAACTGAAATTTCATTCGAGTTTGATTGTGTAGAACTAAACAGTGCAGGAGTTTCTTGACCTTCAGGACTTCCTCTAAGCATTTCAAGTTCATAATTTTCTTCTGAACTTGATTGTCTGTCATCTTTAAGAGAAGGGGTAACAGTTTCAACTGCTTTGAAAGTGTCCTCACATAATACTGATGATTTTGCAGAAAGAGTAGAATCATTGCCAAGGAGATCAATTTCAAAGGAAACACGTTTTGCAGGATTTTTGCGTTCGGAAGCATCAGATTTATCACGTAACTTTATAGCTGGTTTTACTTCTGAAAGACAATTAGAATGTTGCATAGAAGATTCATGTTTGTTATTAATTTTAATGTCTGGCATGTCTTTACTTACGAGTGAATTATTATCATTAGTATTTTCAGGCATGCTTTTATCAATATTTGTCTGGTTTGCAGAATCACTCTGCAATTGAGATTCCACTGAAATGTCATTCTCTTCTGTCTTTAACAATGATACTGATGAAGTTACTGAATGCTTCCTTTCACAATGAAGCTCAGTACTGGTTTGTTCAGATTTAATTGAATCCCCATTCCCTGTATGGGAAGTTAATACTGATGATGTTAAGGAATGCTCATTTTGGTCATTATGAGTTTCTATTTCTAGCGTGCTCTTTATTACTTCCTCACTAATGGGTGTAGAAATATTTTCAGTAACTGTAGCTGCTGGAACATTACTTTCTTGTTGATTAATGGATGAACTTTTAATGGATTCATGACTTGAAGACTTTTGTACGTTATTACCATCATCAATTAATACATTTGTTTTTGTCTTTTGTTTCTTTCTTTTAGCTGCAACATGAATGACTTCAAGTGTATTGTCACTAAAGTCCATATATTGCTCATCAGAAAAGTCAGAACAATTAGGATGGATCCTCTGCCCCAAATCTTCACTACATGGAGGATTCAAATCTTGTAAAGAAATTTGGGAACTTTCCATATTTACAAAGCCTGAATCTTCATCTTGGGAAATAGCAGATTCTATGCTTGCTAAAGATTTCTAAAATAAATGTAAAACATAAGTTATGTAAGAATTTATATAAGTGTAATCTTATATGAATAAACAGTAATTTTTACCAGGTTATTTAATCTTCATACTCCAATCAGATAGGTTATTTAATGTAATATTACCATGTGTACACATATGTAAAAAGGCAGAATTAGAATTTTACGATTTTATAATCCGTTTTAGCATACCACAATAACTCACAGTCTCTTATGTTTGTGACCCTTCCAAAGTTTTATGGAAACAAACATGAGTGTTATATTATTGTAAGAAAAAACATCATTCTGTTTAATGGTTTTACCATGGATGTCTGTCTGTAATCTTCAGGTTTTTGACAACCTTTGATGTAGAAGGGCAAATTTTGTATGTACGGGGTTGTGCATAACCTTTTGCTAGGGGGCTGCGACTTAAACCGCAGCGTTGTAGCACACTCTTATGACGCTTCGGCAGAGAGTAGTTCATTGTGCGTCTACTGGTATCAAACAAATATGGCTGGTTTAATAAATGACAGTGAAGAGCAGCGTTTCATGGATAGAGTTCGTGCAAATGCATATCGAGAGGCAATGGAAGCAGGTGCGTCTTTTATTAATCGCAAATGGGTTGCGAACAAGTTAAACCGATCGGATAGATGGGTGATGGACAATTGGAAGAAAGGTTATGATAACTGCCATGCCGAATTTGCTGAGGGTAGGCCCGAGAAATTATCACAGGAAAGCAAAAACATCATTGCTAATAACAGTGGCAAAAGACGTCGCAGCTGTGTCAACGTTGCACAAGAAATTAAAGCCAAGCGTGGAAAAACAATTTCTCGTTCAACGGTTCAAAGACATCGTCAGCGTGCAAACATCAAGCCATTCCATGTTATTCCGAAACCGATGAAGACCGCATTAAACATCGAAGACCGGCTCTGGTTTTGCGACTACCTGCGGGATTGGGTGGAAGACGACTTCATGCACCTTGCCCCGAGCGACGAGTTCTTTGTGTGGACTATGAGACGTCCGAATTACCAAAACGATAGGGTCTGGAGCTTATCGATTACAGATATTTCTGACGATGAACACTATCAAGAGCTGTCCAAGAAGCCTGACTGCAGTGGCATCTTCGTGTGTTTCACCGCCAAGCGAATGATGTGGAGATTCAAGGAGCAGGGTGAGTCATGGAATGGTGATTATTTTCGGAATTTGCTAACAAATGATGTTTTTCCGTTTCTTCGAGATCCAAACAACACTATCGACCCGCATGGAGTTTGTTTTTTGCACGATAAGGCACCTTGCTTTAAGGCTAATGCAACACAGCAAATCCTTAGAGAAAGTGCTATCGATTTCTTCTCATCAAACGAATGGCCCGGTGCATCCCCTGACCTAAACGTTGCTGAACATTTTGGAGCCGTGTTAAAAGACGCAGTGGAATCTTTAATGATTCAAGAACGTGGTGAAAATCGGTATTCTCAAGACCTTCTAATGGGACACCTGATATCTGTGTTGAAGGACATGGAGTACGATACTGCTCTGTTTGAGACACTCCTCCGCTCTTACCCGAAACGGATGCGTGCTGTTCGAGAAGCAGGTGGTGGCCACACTAAATATTGATGTGATAAAAGCAGAAATAAACGTACTTTTTGATTATCAACCGCAGAACATTCCACTTAGTTTTGTTTATTTTCCAGACCCCTAGCAAAAGGTTATGCACAACCCTGTATATTCTGCACTATATAATACGATCCACATAGACAATCTAGGGACAGTGTAATGGGTGCATTGGTCTATGGTATATTAATTTGTAAATGGGCAAAAAAATTTTCTCCTTTCTAAATGCTTCCTATTTTGAATTTAACAAATGAGCTAACAAATAATACTGTTGAAGGGATAAAAATGAATGCATTATTGCAAGACGGGGCCAAGCATCAATGGTGAGAATTTCCACTGCTGGGAGGACAAAGTTGCATGTACCTTATTGAGAATTTTAATTATTAAGTAGCAGGAAGTTTGGGCAGGATTAATCCATTTGGATCAGATAATGGAGCCAATTTCCTTGAGCTCATGCTTCCTCTACTTGTCAATGCCTTCTCTGCAAGATTAATTGTTTTTGTTATGTATTTACCCGAATATAAGACGACCCTCCCAGTTTTTGGACATTTTTGTAAGGAAACAAAATACTCAAATTTAAATTGACATCTTATTTTTTCAATGTAGTAAGACATTATTTAAATCCACATGATATTTTTCTGTCCAATGAATAGATAAGAGTAAACGTAATCAATTGATATAAACCGCATATATTTCAAAACAGAATACCATAAATTGTAGGAGTCATTTATTTAGATCTGATTACTCAGATTATATTTCGTGTCAACGCACACTACTTTTGTCAGCAGGCATAGGCCGAATGCATACACACTTCCTACCAGATCCGATTTACAGATTCATTTTTGCCAACAAATTTTTCTAAAAAAAAAAACCCTCGGTTTATGTTTGGGTAAATACGGTATTTAAGCAAATAAGTTTTCTAAGCTTGCACCATTTTCTGGCAGTATAAATAAAGTACATTTTTACCCTTGGAATATTGGCATTCATACAATCAATAAAGATATATAGTAAGCCTATTAATTTATAATTTGCCTTATCTCTAATATACTGCGAAAAAGGGGAAAAAAGTATACACAAGAGTTAATTTTCAATGTGTTCAATGAACAATTTTCTTTCAGAAGATGACAGACATTGTAATTAGGCAAAAACAAAAGAAATACACTGCTGACCCTCTATGTTGCAGAACGTGGGAGCCAAAATTTCACTAACCGCAACAAGTCGAGTCCGCAATATAGAGTTTTTTGTACAGCGACAGATTGTGCCATTGACCGTGACTTATCCGATATAGCGATGTAGAGGGGCAGCAGTATAATTACATATATGTGAATATTAAAAAAAAAAATCAATTATAATCCCAAGAAAAATTATCAAATCAGACACCTTTCCATTAAGAGACCTCAAAACATTATGCCAGAGCAAGCAGATGAAAACAGCTAAAAACTCTTATTTTTTTAAAATTGATTTTTGATTATTTTTTTTTTACCCAAAACATTTTTCTTTCCTATTTAATAAATTATACTAAATAAAGTTGCGTTTTGCATTGGAAATATTTATTTATTTATTTTTTTTTTATTCTGTTGATTAAAAAAAAAAAAAATTATGAAAAAATAAAAAGTAAAACATGCTCCAACTTAAGTGTTCTGTGTCGTATTTTAAAAAATATGGTTAGATCACTTCAGTTAGTCAACGACAAATTAAAACATTAAGTGTTAGTTTGTTAGTGCAATCACCTACATCATTCTTATACCTTCAGAATTCTATGATACCTTGCTTTAAAATGTGTATAGGTTACAAAAGCTTCTTTGGAAAATGATAAGGCCTACAAATAAAAGCAAATAAAGCATTAAAGCATCTACAAAGAAAACTGGAGAACTATAGTTAGGCATGCAATATTATATTTAAAGTGGAGGCATAAATATGCAATACAATAATCTAGTATATAATTATGTGTTTAGAGTGTTGGCACATTTGAGGTATATCTGCAATAAATAAAAGTACATGCATATCATTCTTGTAAAGAAGTTGGAAACTCAATTGTTTATCTATTAAATAATTAAACCTTTCCTTAAACCCAAAAGATATTTTTATCATGCTTCTAACCATTTTTAATATTTTTTCTAACATTTTTGATTTTTTTTTTCATTTCTGATCTCATTCTAAGATAAATAAGAGTTTCTTCACAGTTTAAAAAGAAAAGAGTAGGTTGTTTGACAATTGCTAAAAATGAAATAAATTTGAAAATTATATCCTAAAAAAAAAAAAAAAAAAAAAAAATCAACAAACTACTGAGAAAAAAAATGAAAATCAAAGAACTTATTTAGGTGGTTTTTAACAATATCATATTGAATCATAACATGAATATTTTAAATTAATAAGATTTTTTTATTTTGTTTACTCATAAATATATGATCATAGGAATCTCCTGCTTTTCACAATTTCAAATTAGCTTGGTTTCAACTGAAAACCAATTTTTAATTTTACTCTGAATGAAAATTTGCTTAATAATTTCTGAAAAGACCACACATGAATTTTATATGCAAGTGCTTATCTGGTTTTCCAATTTATCTGAAAGTCATCATTATTAATAAAAATATTAATATACTACTGCTATATAACGTGTAGATACTTATAATATTTCCTAAGCATTAGTAATTTTTACATGTAAAGAAAATTGTAAATGGAAATCAAGATTTCTTTTGAACTGATGGAACTTCTTAAACAACTGTAACCTCAATTGCAGCAAATAAGCCCATTAAGCTACATGTACTAAAGAAGATGTGCAGGGAAGAAAAAAAAAAAAAAAAAAGAGCGCATCCCACTTTGGATGAATAGCTCTCACATAATTATGCAGTATATTCTAACTCGTTGACTGGAAACGGATTAATAACTCAGGTTAGACGACAGCTATAAAGCTGAAATTTAGGGGTATAATAGGGTGCATACTGTTAAATTTTGATCAAATTTCAAAGAGTACTTTCAGAGTTAAGCATTCAAAAACAATGAGAAATATTTGCCCAATTAGACATCATCTATTAAATTGGCTACTAATGTATTACTGTATTTCAACAGGTAGCAACTCTAGTACCTAAAAAATTTAGTTTCAGCTGTTTTATACATTTTTACTACGAGGGTTATTCGTAAAGTAAAGTCCATTTTGCAATAAAAACAAAACTATAAGGCATGCTCAAATTAAAGTGATTCGGGCTGTAGCGCGCAAGCACTTGAGTGCGCAGACATGAGGTAAACGGGTGATTGTTGACGTTTCGTCTGCTTGTTCTGATAAGCACTGCTGTGGGAAGTTACGTTAGGCTTATGCTTGTATTTCGTTTGTGTTACAATGGACCTTCTTATTAAATTTCCATCCAAAACTGACCAATGAGCGGTGATAATGTTTCTGACAGCTGAAGACATTCCACCAGTTGACATTCATGTTTGGAAGTTGAATGTTTATGGAGAAGCATGTGTCTCGAAAGCAACTGTGGTGCGTTGGGCCAAAATGTTCCATAATGGTATGTGGAAACGGCTGATAAACCACATCCGGGCCAAGCAAACGTGGTCATCACCGATCAATTGAAGACAGACATGGATAAGTCAATTCATGAGGACAGGCGGATCAGCATACGGTCACTTGCGAAGGATCACAACGTCAATATTGGTTCCGCGTATGCTGTAGTGAAAAGCCTGGGATATGGCAAGATCTGCTGTCAGTGGGTACCCCGAATGCTCACGGAAGAGCACAAAGGGCTGCGTTTCGGCTGCTGTTTGGATCATCTGGAACATTACAGTCGTGAGGGGGATGTTTGAATCATTTTTGAAGATTATCGCGGTAGATGAGACCTGGTGCCATTATTGGGAACCCTCCGGGAAGGTATCCACAATGCAGTGGAACCATCCATCGTCACCACAGCCCAAAAAATTCAAATCGCAAAGTTCGGCCGGGAAGGCTATGCTTACGCATTTCTTTGATTCTCGACAATCCTCTGCTGTTGGAGTTTACGGAACCCAAAACCCGTATTAATGCTATCATATACACCAAGACACTGCAGAACTTGCATCAAGCTGTGAAAAACAAGTGTCCTGGTAAGCTCAGTGATGGGGTAATACTCCTCCAGGACAATGCTAGCCACATGTTGCGAGACTGATGCAGGAAGCAATAACCAAAATGCGGTAGCAAGTTCTGCCACACACTCCTTATAGCCCGGATCTCTCACCATGTGATTTTCATGTGTTTGGTCCTTTAAAGAAGGCACTGAAAGGTCGATGATTCGCCAATGATGAGGAGGTTAAGGACGCTGTTCGGGCATGGTTCAGAGAGCAGCAGAAAACAGACTTTTTTGCGGACGGTATTAGCCAATTGATGTCCCAGTGGGAGTCCTGTATTGCAGCAGGTGGAGATTTTTTTTAGGACTGCGCATCTATAATAGTGACTATATGAAGTTCTTCTTTCATATAAACAAAGGTAAATATTAATATTCTCATTTAATACGTCTAAGTGCCCTTTGAATCACTTTCATTTGAACATGCCTTACACTATATATATTTTCAAAAATTTTTCTTTACCAGATTCTATGTCCCTTTAACTTTTTTTCCACGTAGTTTCCAAGTTTATTTAAGCATTTGTCATAACTCTCAATGTACTTCCACATAATCACTTCATAGAAGCTGCTGCTGGTAAAGAAAATCTCAGTTTTCACTTGCTCATCGTCGTTGAAATGCAGGCTGCCGATGATCTCTTTTAGCTCCCGGAACAAGTGGTAGCCACTGGACGTGAGGTCAAGACTGTAAAGTGGGTGGTCATGTTGTTCCCAACTAATCACATTTTTGTTTGGGAACAACTTGATCACCCGCCTTACAGTCCGGACCTAGTATCCAGTTCTAGTTCCTGTTTGATTATAACTATTTGTTGTTTGTGTATTATCTGTTTTTCTAGTTCCTTACCCTGTTTGAGCAATCTGTATTTTATTTATATTAGACTAGGGGGGGGGTTTCCTTGTTGGTCAATTCGACCACTCTGGCATCCCTTGAGCTCCGATGTTGGTACGTAATTTTTAAACAATAATTAAATAATTAGTGTCACTTTTGTGTGTTATATACACACAAGTGGGAAACGGGTGGGAATAAACTTTTTGATTTGGTCTAGTGATAGAGAGAAGCGAGGCCCGTTGGATAATTCACAATAATTCACAATGATCTTTATTGTTTAAGCTACATAGTTTATCTTGTTTGTTTATATGATCTTTACTAGCATACACACTTTTGAATTATTTGGCTAGAACATAGTTTTTGTTTTAATCGTTTGTTATTTGCTCTGGCAATAATTGTACAGGTACTATTTTCAATTTAATTATCATGATGTACATATACCCTGGTGATAGTCGGTTAACAACCAACTAGGATCGCCAGGAGCATTGCAGTAATTTTTTTAATGTTAACATAACATATTAGTGATTGGTAGTTGGGTTGTAAACTTTACATTACTTTGTACCCTTTATTGATGTAGGTCAGGGCTGTCCAAGATTTCCGTCCGCGGGGAGCGCCCGTGCACGCGGGTAATTTTTCTTCCCCCCTATTGCACATTATATTGATCAGTTCCTTAAAGTCGAGTTGCTAATTATCAATTCGATCCTGTCCAAAAAAAAGAAAAAAAAAAAAAATCGAGGCTGTTTACCATTTTATATCCTTCGTTTTAATGTTACAATTTTCTCGATGTCAGGTAGAATTGTATTTTCTTTTTCCCGATAGGACATGATTGCATATTAAGCATTTAGAATCCGATCCGTGAACAATGAAAAAACGAAACAAAACAGATTCTCCCACTCCGGTTTAAATACTGGTTCAGTGATTTTATGCATTTTCGGAATGTGCACATGTTATGCGAGACGAAAAACAAGCAAGTATCAGTAAAAAAAGAAATAATGCCTCATTTAACGGAATCGCCCCCTAAAGTCTAGCAACGGAATCGCCCCCTTGGCTTTGCCCGTGAGCTTTGTCCGCGAGCTTTTTATGTTGCACACAGGCGACGTGCACGATTTGCATGGCCCTGATGTAGGTAGTTTCCTGTATGGATTTACTCAATCATGTACCGCTGAGGTTATTTATATTTTGTACTCTTATTTTTACTGTACAATTACTGAATCTTATTCATTATACTACGATCTTGTTGATCCGCTTATTGTTATTATTTTTTTCTTTTCCTTTTGGTTTTTATGGCTTTATTATAATAACCTGTACCGTTCAATATGTATTTGGGTGGAGCCCTCAGAGATCTAACTTGTTGGTCCATTAGACCATACTGATCTCTGTTGGGCTTTGAAGGATATACCTTAACCCCTTTAATAATAATAAAAAAAATAATAATAATTCTTCACCAGCGACAGCTTCTATGAAGTGATCATGCGGAAGTACATTGAGTGTTATGACAAGTCCTTAAATAAACTTAAAAGTACACAGACTCTGATAAAGAAAAATATTTTGAAAATATATATAGTAGTTTTGTTTTTATTGCACAATGGACCTTACTTTATGAATAACCCTCGTACATAATAGTAAGGCTATAATTTGAGAATGGACTGTCAGACAATTCTGTCAGCAGGCAAGCATCGTAGAATTTACAGAACTTCTTTGAATCATAACCAAGACCATGTAGAGCGTCAATAAATATCCTCTCATTGCATCCGATGACAATTGTAGTCATAATTTCAAAATTATACCCTTTCATTATCTGTTTAATTAATAAATTCAGTAGATGTTATCAATGCAATGCAATAAGCTGCCAGTTGCTGTTGAACCTGTTCAATAGCATTACCAGCAATTACCGTAATTTTCGGGATATAATACGCAGGGGAAAAAAATAAAAGTTAAAAAAAATCAATACTACTTTTTATAAAGTGTAAATATTATTTAATATTCTGATAATAAACGCAATGAAGATACAATTTAAAAAATATATATATACATTTTGGAGGGAGGGTCAAAGTTGGGAAGGGGGTGCATGTTATATTCCAAAATTTACTATATGTTTTTTTCTCTTTTTTTTTTTTTCCTCTCTATGGCAAAGCGGACAGTTGTTAACAGATTGTTCAAAGAAATTGAAAAGTATTTAATCAAATGCAAGTTCAAAATAATTTACAGTCAAGCCATTAAATATAAAATCGTAAAATTATTTCCATTACCTGTGACAAAAAACTTGAATTCATGCTAAAAGAGGTAAATGAACTTGCTTCTTTTTTCATTAATGTTAAATCACCACTTTCTATTGGAACTATGGAATGATTCAGAAATGAGGTATCCTAAAAATATACAATGAGAAGTAAAGCATATAAAAAAATTGTATCTTAAAAACTGAATGCAGAACAAATAAAATAAAACAAGGATGGAATGACAAATGCTGCTTTTCAATAAAAGTGATCAATGCATAATTAATGGAAATAATCAAAACATTCTATCATTATCATAAAATTTTGAAATCATAAGAATCATCAAAAATTAATTCTACATACATTCCATTATGTCTAATTTTTAATGAAAATCCACATGCTTGTGTGCAGAAAAATACCAATGTTTGGCTAATCTACTCTAAGATTATAACATCCAAGTTTTTATTTTATTTGCATTCGCTTTTTTTTTGTACTTTTTAGACAGGGAACGAAGTAGCAACTTACAATTTCCATCTGAAAAGAAGAATATTCCAAACCAGAAACCATCGTTATAAGCATTTCCATCCGCTGAAACAATTCCAAAATACATTAAACATTAATGTGATAAAATATTTATAAAAAATAAAGGGATGTGGAGTTCAAGCTCATGCGTGTAATAATGGTTAATTAACTGTGTACCTGTTCATCTTTGATAAAAGCTTCTGAAATATAATATTTATCAACAATGGCTGGATTTACACGTATTGTTCTTATATAACTTTCTAATGATGACTCATTTAATGATATAAATAACCAAGCTCGCCCTGAAATAATTATGAAGATTCATATAAACATTTATTATTATAAAAATGCATAAAGCCTCTTTTAAATATTTTCTATATGTGTGAAACAGATCCAGTGAAATGATTATAAGCAGACTTTAACATCATAAATATGGCAGCTGAATTTTAAATTCAAACAACAATTCTTATTTATTTAAATTCAGATTTCATAGTATAGATCTGATAATGAGTTTAAAATGTAATAATAGTTGCTTAAAGTGCTAGAAATTTGCAGCAAGACTAAGATTGGGTTCCTGAAACAGATGATCAGAGCTCCTCTGTTGATTTACTGAGGGTATCCTCTTATCGATTGCACAAAACCCAGGGCAGAAATGTTCTCCCCAGAAAATTGTATTAGATGGATGGAAAGACCAAATATCTGGGCAGCCAAAAGCATTTTGCTTTATTGTGCAAATTTTCATGTACCCCATCCAGTATTCAGCTGGACAGTCATCAAATTCAGCTGGGCAGCACACCTCTTCAAAAGAGCCATGGGAGAACCCTGCAGGGACTTGAGGCATAGATCTCAGTGATGATCCATCTCGTAACATCAGCAGTCTCTCTTTGATTCTTTCACCAATATATGTAGAATTTGTCATTTCAATCTTCATAGATAAATGATACTTTTGTGACTTATATCATCTTTTAATTTAGAACTGCAGAAAGAAAACAAGTGGAAGGAAGTTGGGAGGAATTTCTTAGCCATTAGAGTATTCATCATAATTAATCTTACATTCTACGAAAGTAGATCTATACAGAGACACAGTGCATTATCGGGTAGGAATCACATGAAAAATCCCCATCCTTCACCAGCTCCGAATATCAAAATATGTCTGTAATTTAAAGCATCATTTCTGGATCAAATAGAATATCTTCAGTAATGTTTGCCAAAAATTATTGATGAAGCAATAAAGAGGAATTATTAAACTATTACCAAAAACTACACTTTATGATAGAATTTCTTTTCCTTCATCAAAATCAGTGAGTCAGTGTTTATGAGTCGTCTTGTGAGTCTTACCTTCGATCAGGAAATATTTAATTATTAATAGATGATACTGACTATGTCATCATGAAGATTTCTGTATCTTCTCGAAAGCCTGAAAGGTATACAGGCTATCTCAAAACTCCAAGTACAAATTTTGAGGGGGAGGTAGAGAACATGCTTTTTAATATACCGGGGGAATAAAAATTCCCAAAACGGTCTAATATCTTGAAAAATACATGTCTTGTCAAAAAAAAAAGAAAATACAGGTATCAAATATTTTTTTAAAGCTATTTAACAGTGCCAAAATTAGTCTCCTGCACCCCTCGTAGAAGATTTTAAAAAAATTTTTGGGTAAAATTAACGTAATTTTTTCTGTAGAATCCGAATCTGCAAAAAAAAAAAAAATTGGGGGTTCCCATTTGAAATTTCAAAGTTGCCCCCTACCCTAACCCCTAAGAGGGGTGAAGGGGGCCAATTTTTGCACCATTAAATAGCTTTCTAAAATATATTTGACATGTATTTTTTTCTTTTTTCACAAGACTTTTATTTTTCGAAATATTAGACCATTCCGGGACTTTTTATTCACCCAATATATGATTGTCCTCACTTCTCAGCTGAAATTCTACAACATTTATTCAAAGGCTTTTTGTTCAGCTATTAATTATTTTGTTTTGATGAGCTCAATTATCACAGAATTAACTGATATGTGCTTTCATGAGTCAAAATATGAAATATTTGTTGAATTTTTAAAATGAATTAGAATTAGAAAATGAATTTCTTGAATGAATAAAATAAAATGATTGCAAAAATACTTATTTCCCCATGTCCTTTTTTACAATTATAAAAGAAGATAACTAACATCTTGCTCTTGTTGATGATTTATTTTGCTGATCAAACCAATATCTCCTGCTTATTCTTTAAACTAGCCCTGGGCAAGAGGTGGCCAGGCGAGCATGAGCAGCGAGCGTTTTTTGCTCGCCACTTTTGAAACGAGCGCTCGCAGGTTAGAATCCACTTTCACAAAGAGACATTGGAGTATAATGCAGTCAGACCTTGGATATTCGTGATTCACGAATACACAGATCCGCGAAAATTTCATTGAAACTGAACTTATTTGCATCCGCGATTTTTTTGCACATCCACAAGATCCTCGAAAAATCCTGCAGAAGTGTTTATGTTTAATTTTCACAGTAATTTATAAGTTTTAATGCTTCTAAGTGTAAAATTGGTAGGAAAATTTTAGTTAAAGAAGATTCTACTGTGTTTTTGGGGAGAGTCCATAGAGATGCAGATAAATGAATTTATTTAAAAAAAAATTTTGTGAGGAAAAACAACCAAAATTGGAATAAAAATCCCTCTTAGGGGGACCCCCTATCACCCCCTACATGGAGCCAGAAGTATCGACAAAAAAAGGTGGTTCCAAGTTATCTCTTGCAGGTGCCGAGACTATAAAAGGACAGAATCCAGAGCCTGGATTTTAGTAATAGTAGATAGATGCAATAAAGCAATTCCATTTATCACTTGTCAGTTTGTCTTTATTTAGATTCTTTTCACCCCACTCTCAGTCTCCAACATGGACCTCATCACCACTGCTCCGTGAATCGGCTGTTAGCATATCTCTGCTTGTGAGGACGAGCTGACTTGCACAGGCATTTCCATGACAGGACTGCTTTAAACTAATTGTTTATATGTAGGGTTGATTACCCTGGAATTTCTCATGCTTTTCAAGTTTTCTTAGTCACACATTTAGAGCAAAATAGCTACGCTGACCAGATTTTTTCAGACTTAACCTGAGACCTGGAGGGTCTGGGGCCCTTAAAACAAATTTCTATGAGCAAATAAGTAGATCAAGTAAAAGTACGCAGTTCATTAGAAAATGCCATGCCTGTGACATTCCCTGACTAGAATGGGTGATGCAAAAATAGGGTCTGTCCCGGGGAAACCGGATGACTGGTCGCCGTAAATCAGCGCATGTAGTAAATTTGACCCTTTTACATTTTAAACTGCAAGTAAAATACACCGTTTACAAACGACTCCTCATTAATTAGCTTGCACTCTTTATTATGGTTTAAAATGCTCTAAGCCGCTGAGCTCAGCATGCTTCCTCGTGTAAATAATCTGACTTCTCTCTTCTTGATCGTTTCGGTTTTACTAGTTTTGGTTTACAAGTGCAGATCAACAATTTTAAATGTCAATACTCTAGTTACTTGACAACAATTTCTTTTATTATATGAGGCTGGTATAAAAAAGTAACAGCAAGAAGGAGAATCGCAAAAGTTTCAAAAATTCCATTTTATGTCTGAGAAAAAACTGGGCTATGATCCTTTTGTAAACAAATATATTTTTAACGGACTTCAAAAAGGAGGAGGTTCTATGTTCGTCTGTATGTATTTTTTTTTTTATGTATGTTCATCGATATTTCCGTCATTTATAAACCGATTTTAAAAATTCTTTTTGTATTGGATTCGGTTTAGCAATATCATTGTTGAAATCGGTTTAGTTTCTTTGTTTTTTTTTAATTCATTAATATATTTTTGAGGGATATATTTGAAAATAAATTTAAAATGAAAGGTAAAGATGACTTTCAATGACTAATTTTCTCACAGCAGATTACTCCCCCACCTCAAAAGCTTGTGAATTATTGAGGGCAGCCATATTTCTCATATGACATGTATAAATGGACCATCAGTTGCAATTTGTAACTGTAAATCCATTTCATTAATATAATGCAGTAAAAAAGGAAACTATAGGAAAAATTAAAAAAAATAAAAAAAAACAAAAAAAAAAACATACCTCTTCCTAAATTGCTGCCAACGTTTTTTAAATTTTGGATAACGTCAACAATATCTTTGTGAGTAAATTCTTTTATGAAAAGCCAATAGCCATTAGCCAAATGCCTTAATCTAGAAATTGAAACTAAAATAAGGATAGTTCTCAATCACAATAAATAAAATAACAAAAAACATTTCGATTGCCTATGCTTATCCCCACCCGTGCAGGAAAGCTTGATCCAAATGCCGACATAATTGCTGACAGGAACTATCGTGAATTGTTAAAGGAGTCGGTAAATCTTCGCTGTGTTTATCTGCACATCCCTGAAGTTGAACCTACAATATTAAAACAATTTGCTGTTAGGGCTTTAATAAATGAAAAGCGAATAGAGATATTAAAAAAACAATTCATCCAGGATTAATGATACATATCAATCATTGCTGTCGATCATCGACTGCTATGATCATTATTATATTATGGAACAAATAACTAAATAGATTATTATGATCACAGAGCAAAGAAGTTCCATATCGAAACAAATATAAAGAAAACTAATCTGTGCACATTTAAAAATTAACAATTCATGAACAATTCGAAATGGCATAATAGGGAGATCGACGTACCTCTTTAATACAGCCGTGTAAATTTTCGAGAATTCGATGTTTTTGGCGTTCTCTCTCCTCCGGAGATGGCAAATTCGCCGACAGAATCGGCTGACTGAAGGTGGAAATCATGAATGTATTAATTCACTTTCCTTTCGACATTACTTATCCTTGCAAACGCCATATTCGATGTTTCGTTGCTCTGCCTAGCGAACAGCTGAGTGGATTAGTGGTGCGCTCATTCGATTGCCCAGAACGCGTCCGGTGCACTTCGGCCCGCTTCGTGTTGTTGCTGCTGGGATTCTGGCGTACGATAAAGATTTCCGCAACAGATGGCGCTTTCCTCTTCCGTTTTGTGGGTTATTTAAAAATGGTGGACATAAACCAGGATTTAAAACAATATTTATCAAGAAATGACAAGCACAGTGATAATTCGAACAGTAAAAACATTTCTTCTCCGATTTCTTATAAAATAACTAATTTGTGGTCCAAATCATCTAGCAATTCATTTGAAAATGGCTGGTTTAATAATGAATCTCAGCAACAAGATGGTTTCGCTTTGGTAATATCTCGAATATGAGCAGACCTAGAATGAATCATTCTTTTTTTTAAATATAAAATTGATGTTTTTATAAATCAAAACTGTTCTTAATTGTGTTTATTTCCCTTCTCTTCTAGAACAAAAAACAAAGAGTCCTGGGCTTCATGATTTGTATTATGATGAGTGTTTTATGCTTCACCCTGGTAAATAAATAAATAAATAAAATAAAATAAAATAAAATAAAATAATATTCTATTAGATGTTGTAAGCTAAATATCGGATGCTGGATATAATATAATCCGTTATTTCTGGGGAAAGAACTTAATCTGTTAACCCAACTATCTAGAATAGATAAATTTAAAATTGTTCCAATTATCAAGACGATTGGAGATAAGAAATAGCTTCATAAGAAAGTAACCTCAAAGATATGAATCGAAAATTGCCTGTTAAATATGTTATCACAGCAGTATCACTTTGTAAAATATGTTGACATCCCTTTAGATATATAGCTTTAACAAAAATTAATACCAAAACTGGAAGAAAAAATAAAATATTTTTTATTAAAAATACAGGGTGTACATAAATGAATATCCCAACATTGCAGGGCTATTAAAAGAAAACAAAAAAGTACAATCTTGGCTACAGATTTATCTGTTGCCACAGAAGAAGAATCTGGTGATTTCATTCTACAGCAGGATGGTGCACTTAGCACCACTCCATTGGCACTTAGTTGTTCGTGGGTTTTTAAATGATAAATTGCCACACCGCACAATGGTTCGGAATAGCTCAAACCCTGGTCAAAAATAATTTTTTTGTTTATGATAACAGAAATGAAACCAAATGTTTTCTATCATTCAAATGAGCTATGTGCATCATTTATATGCTTGCTTAAGTTTGCATCCATCATTAAAAAATAGTTTTTGTTCCATAGTTTTGCACAATGATGGAAAAAATCTAAAACTGGAGATATTTATGAAATTAATATTTTCTACCTTATACATATGAAATAGATTTTGGCTTTATGTTTGTTTGATTGCATGTGTGAACTATCCTATGGTTTCTTCTGGTGTATGTTAGAAAAATTGGAATCAGTTATTTCTTTGATATTTCCAAGTCTTACTGATCTTCTCTGCTCTCATAGGTGTACTCATGGTCATTATTCCATGGGTGTACTATCTATATTTTTTTAAAACTACACGGTCATTTTGGGTCAAAAATTTGTTGGATTAGACGAAAAGCAAATCTTCGTAAATTGCTTCAATCTAAAACAAAATTCTGTAACTTATCATGTTGCAGGCGATTACAGCTGAAATTTATTTTTTAACATCAGAAGTAATCGGGAAATGTAAATATCCAAACCATTTACTAGGGCAAAGTAGGGCTTTTTTATAGCTCTCTCAGAATAAAAGGATTTTTGATATTTTCCTCATTTTTAGACAACTACTAACTTATATTTTAATACATCCAGAAGTATGAAAACAATCTGTGTGCAAACATTAAATTATACACTATGATAAGTTCGTCCTTTTATAACAGCTTGCCGAATGAAATAACAACAACCCTCAGTTTTTCTCCCTCTTATAGGGGGAGTAAGCGGCAAACAAAATACCACACAGAAACAAAACATGTTGGCTGGTGGTATAGAAACGTATTCCAGCTGCACTTATCTCGATATCCATATCTTGAAAAATCAATTTTTGGCCAGGATTAGAGCTATTTCGGACCTCTGTGCACCAGTGATCGCCAAACACCCCATGGACCTTGCTCTTCATCAATGGCATCCTCGCAGTCCTGACTTCATCCGTGCAATTTTTTTTATAACCGTGTTGAATCTAAACTTTCAACTGTTATGTTTGATTTCCAATGAACAACAAGGTCGTACTTTTTTTGTTTTCTTTTAATAGTCCTGCAAAGTTGGGATATTCATTTATGAATACCATGTATAATAAACTAAAAAAAATATATATTACTCTTTTTTTTTAGGCTGGATTATATATTCCCTTTATATTAATAAAAGCAAGGAAATTTGCCTTACTTTACACATTAGGAAGTTTATTTGCTATTGTCAGGTAAGCAGCTCGGTTAATTTTTCTTCTGGGAGGCTGATTGCTGAAATTAATGATTCTTTGATTCTTCAGCTTCTCCTTTCTTTGGGGCCCCATTAATCATGTGAAGTACCTGTTCAACAGTGCTCGATTGCCATTTACTTCTGTGTATTTTGGTTCGTTAATTGCAACATTATATTTTGCTTTGGAGGTTAGTGTTTGATAATATTATTAGTATAGTAACAGTAAGAAAACTAAAATGATATTTTCGTCACATCCATTTCTTTATTTTTATAGGTTCACAGCACAATACTTACTATTTTGTTTGCCTTAATTCAAGTTGTTGCTTTAATATGGTACTAGCATATATTTTTTTTTTCCTATATTACATTTGATTTTGCTAATTTAATTTGATTGCCAATTTTAAATTTCATTTAAAAAAGTTTTAATAGAAATAACATTTTATTTCATAGGTTTGTCATCAGTTATATTCCTGGAGGTCAAACAGGATTAAAATTTTTTTCAAAAATCTTTTCGGTCACAATGACAAAAACAGTGCAGAGTACTCTTCCAGTGTAATTGAATATATATTAAAGTTTTTTAAAAATGGAGAACAGATGTTTGTGTTTTTATTAAGTTCCTCTTAAATAAACCTCACTTAACTCCAGCAAAATCTGAAGAAGTTTTTGTCATCTACAGCCTTGTCTTCATTGGAATACACCCTAACATCATTTATTTATACCTGAAATTGTTTTTAGTGTACCATTCTATGTGAAAACGTATCATTCCTATTTGGAACAGTGTTTTATGGATCTTATTTGGTGTACATATTTCCTTTACTCAACAAAAAAAATTATTATAGACAAAAAAGCTTTAAAAATGTAAAAGTGGCTGTATTAGAGATAAACCTTGTGAACTGTGCTTTATCATCTCGAGTGACTTAATTTTTTACTTGTATCATGGGGCAAATCTGATAGTATCCTTGCATTTTTTTAAAGTGAATGAACCAAAATCTTCATTAAAAAGTAACTTTATTATAATAAAATAACTTCTAATAAAAAAATAGTCTTCCTTTGTGAAGATTCAATCACATTTAAATGCTGCTTCTGAGGTTTTATTCACAAATCCATATTGTGAATACATCGTTTTTAAAAATATAACAGAAATGACCAAATTAGTGTATTTAGAATAAAGACTTTCAATAATAAGGATTTTTGATCCCTTTCTGTAAAACACTGCTTTGAGTAAATCCAGGATCATACATTTGATGTACTTTTGATCCATATATTTATTTTAAAATTCTATTTGCATACTATTCTCAGTAACTATCATACTCTTTTGAGTTTTGAGTATGGTTAATTTCATCTTAATGTATACACACACTGAAAATGATAACCTCCACTGGATAAGGATCTTAGACATCGTTCTCTTTAGCATCAAGAGTAGCAGATTTCGATAAAAGCAAATTATCTTTTTTACTTTTCAAACCTGTTGGCTTTTAATGAATTTTTTAATGAGCTAAACTTCTCTTACTTCATTTAAATCTTCCTTATCTTTTTTATGACTCATCAGGCATTTATATAGATTGTTGCTTTTTGTTTATTTTCTTTTATCAGCCCTGTCTTTAGGCTTGGTGCCCTGTGGCAGGAGAGGGTGACAGTTTCTGGGCTCTACAAAGCAGTTTATAAAACTTATGGATTCTTCCAATACATTTTTTAAGCTTAATACAGTATTAAGATTTTTTTAAATGTTATTTATTAATTTAACTTAATTTTTTTTTTTTTTTATTGTTTTATAATAAACCATGGTGGGTAATTTATGGCTCTTTGGGGATTTCTTTTTGTGATTCTCAGATGTTTTTGCCAGTCCTTTATCAGTTCCTGATTATTACTAATTATTTTATTTAATTTTATTTAAAATTCCAAGCCCATGCCCATTTTAGCATTAAAGTTTTGACAGCTTTTATAACGCATTTTATAGAGAATGTATTGTAAAGCCATCATGTCTCATTAAATATAAAGGATTCTTCAGTGTCTCATTGTGTGGATACTTGTGAAAAATACTATTTTTTTTCCCCTGCAAGAACTTTCGTATAACATTTAATTCTCAGGAAATGTATACCAAAAGTTATTTTTGTATGTTGTTGTTTTTTTTCTTTTTGTTGTTGTTTATATTTTTACATTAACTGTATGGTTAATATGGGTTCACTTTATTATGAAACGAAACTGTTAACAATATGCTTTCAACAATACGAAAGAGATACAAATGCAAATGATATTTTGATAAATAAAAGTCACTTTTATTATCCAGTCGTATGCTTAATTTGAATGAAGATTCAACCACAAGGTAATTGTGTTATTATCTGTTATCTCTTGTGAAATAATACACGTGATGAAGTTTACATTTATTAATAAACAGAAGATATTAAATGATACCATCATCAAGATGAAAATTATTTTACAGAAGAAAAATTTGATTTGATAAAATGAGACAATGATAATTGTCAAATAGGATGAAAAATTGGAACATGTGAATTTAAAGTAGCAGAAAAAAAAAAGAGTAATACCAATGCTTCGGTACAATTGTTTACATTTGCTTGTGTACAGTTATTTCTACAACTGCATGCTTAATGACTTTATGCGTATTTATTGAAGTTGAACCAATCACCATATTTGTATTATACCATAAGTTTGATTGTTGTATGAATTAACTTTGAATTCAATGGCTGAATATGATTCATCTCCAATTATAATAATAATATACAGATTTGAAATATTTTAAATTGTCTTTTTTTTTTTTTTTTTTTCCATATTAAGTTAATTAAAAATGTCTCAGATGAAATATTTTAGGAATCCAGATTCCTATTAAAATGTCACTTTAAAAATAAACTCTCATTTTAGGAATTAATATTTGGAAAATTCTCTCAGAAATTCGTGAAAAAGAAAATAAAGCAGAGTTAGTATTATAAAATAATTTTTTTATTTATTTTAATACAGTTGAGAATTAAATATAGATTTTTTTAATGTATATTTATCTTGAGATTTTATAGATCAAATATGTATTAAAATATGGACCAAATTTGTATGTAAATATTTGTGTAAAATAAAAATGAAATTAATTTTTATTAATTTGTCATAAACATGGGAAAGAGACTTCTTACCAAATAATACTCATTACCTTAAGGAGGTAATCTCTTTGTTATTACTGTCATTTTATAAATGGCCCTTTTTCCTGAAGTGAGTGATTTTGTTGATTCTTAATGAATTGTTTGTATACTTTTTCTAAATATTAAATCAAGAATGATTGTGCAGAAAATTCTGTTTGTATTTCTATCATGATATAATTAATTCAACAAATATCTAATAAAATCATCTTTCAGATTTGTAAGACTGGAATACAGTTCACATATTTCCTATTAATTTCTATTTCAAATTATCAACATTGCTTCATTAAGCGTAGTTCAATCACTATGATCTATTTACATGGTATAAAAAAAAAAAATCCAGATCTGAAAAAGTCAAGGCATGAATTTTATAACAGTTCTCTTAGCGAGGCAAGATGGAACAAATTGGTTTGCCTTTCTTATACAGTATAAGGGTCATTCAAAAGAAACAGATTGTGCACTGTGCTGACTGAATATTTGATATGATGGACAGAAGATTGCAGTGGATCATTGATGGGAAGGTTGTCTTGTGGCTTTGTGCTGCTACAGGACAATGCCAAACCACACATGGCACTCATAACAGCAAACATTTTTTCCGCTGGATAGTTCTTTCCCACCTTCCATACGAAGTTGGATGAAGGAAAGACCCCTGCCCACCTATCCCAATGGGCCATAGTGTGAACCCCTCCCCCGTGACTCTTTTAACCTTTGGATGACTGTTAAAAGACTTAAAGTTTAGGTTAGGTGAGATGAGTGGTCAAAATAAAAGTGGAATTCGTTAGGTCTTTATATGGTATAAGCATCGAATAAGAAGGGGCCAAAGTAAAACCCTGAGGTACTTGTGAAGGTGTTAAAAACGATTTGGATAAAATGAGCAAAAGAGTCATTTTACCTAGGATCAAGAGGTCCTTGCTGTAGTGGGGAAATGTTTTTGGCTCCAGTTGGCTTTCTTGCAGAAGGCTTATAGAAGCTTGTCAACCATTGGGACCACTGCCTGAACAACATGGGTGACTAGTGACTACAAGTAGACACAACTGATCTATCACAGCTGTAAGTTTGCTATTGCCAAACGACTTGCAATCTGCCAACTGCACCACGATCCAAGGTTCATTTGGACAACCTTTATTATATATTAAAGAAAAATGACACTCTATTTTCTTCCCTTCTTTGGATATTTTTTTTTCATAGTTAAAAAAGGAAACTGAATGTCCATCACACAGTCTCATGAGACATAATAAATAAATAATAAAAATAAACTAATGTAAGAACAAAAATTAAGCAAAAACTGTGGAGTGGAACATCTTGTGAATTAGAGGTTCCCCTTTTTGGTAATGTAAGAACAGATAGATTTTTTTTTTAAGAAATAATCTGGGTTGCAAGGACGGGTAATTTCGAATGCATTTTTGTAATGAATAGAAACATCTTAGATGGAAGATGAAAAGGATATAGAGCAGTAGAGGAAGGGTGATGCAAAAAATAATGTTAAAAAAGGAATTAATCCTCCCGAGGAAGGTATAGGAAAGTAATGGAAGCGCTGAGATCCTCTATTTTTACCTTTTTTTCTGCACTATTAAACCATCCGCCATTATTTTTAATCGAAAAACTGATTTAGAAAATGAAAAAAAGCTCTTTTTCTCTCGTTTGTCTTCATTTCCGATTGAATGATAAATAACATGCCATTTGTTGCCGGGTGTAGGACACTTACCACACCGGATATTTACCACCGGACATTTACCACACTGGACATTTACCACATCTAACTGCTTCAGTATCGTCTTGTTCAGAGAAATTCTTGTAATTAATAACTATAAAAGAAAAACAACTGACTATTCACATACGGAAAATAAAATGAAAAGGTAAACAATAATGCTAGAGTGTAAAAATTAAATAATAACTTAAATACTTAGGTGAATAATAACTTATAATAAAAGAAATACGACAAAATTTAATATTTATTCAAGGTAAACAATAACATAAATTTGATGGTGTAGGACTTTCAATTCAATCGGAACCATAATTAATGCATCAGGATAAACGAAGCCGAAGATAATATTAGATAATAAAGAATTAAGATTGTGGACGGCGTGGTGATAAAGGTTTCATCCCGGGTCCCATCCGATGCTCGCATGGAAACATCAAGCTCGAAAATCCACCAAAAAAGTTGAATTAATAGGGAGTTACATTCCCGGTTCCCGGTATACATGCCTATACAAAGCTACGAGTTACATTCCGAATTTCAACCTTCTTCCTCAAAAAAATGCAGAAATTATGAAAGGGAAAGACGGACATTGTGAAACCAATAAGCGCTCCATTCTTCCGCTTCTTATAAAACATTTTTCGAAAGCCCATCCCTCTTTCCTGAATGCTTGATTGCTTCATATCGAAGTAGGCCGATATCTGGTAAATTGAATAATAACAGCATCAAAGTGATAATTAAAATTTTCACAGCTCAGTTAAACGGTTTTGAATATGATTATGTAAATTCAGAATATGATCTCATTTGCTATGCAAAATTCATCCATTTTTTGAAGACCATGTTCGTACGTTAATAATGAAGCCAAAGGAGCTTACCCTATTGTTTATACAGAGTATTTACGAATTCTGTGTACCAAGTTTTAGGCGTGATAGAGGATCTTATTTTGAATATATTTTGCCAATAAACTGGGGATCGCAAATGAATCCTTGATACATAAAAAAAAAAACGGGGGGGGGTGCTTAAGACCGCACGACCGAAGTGAAAACTATGGCGATTGTAATAGATTCTAAATAATATATATGTACTGTAAATGATATAAATATTATTATAGATGTTATGACTTGGACGAATCAGGAACAAGCCATAAATTACTATTATACTGTATATGTATAAAAACATTACTGGGGCTTGGCTGTTAGCTACCAGTGGGGTCACAGGTGGCGGATAGTGGACGGCCTCCAGATATGGAGGTTAGCTGCGAATAACCAATAAGCAGTCCCCGACCAAACAGCCGACGGAGGTTGAGGTGGCAGCGGGGTCTCCTGTGGCGGGGAGCCCTCATTAAAAAGCTGCAAACGCCAGTGAAACCACCGTGTCATGGCGAGTAAGCGCCGCCATCACAAAAGCGCTGCCCCCCGTGCCAACACGGGAGATGACAACGGTTCCTAAGGTGAAGGAGAAAAGCAACTCCGACAGCGGAGGAGGCGGAGGATCCTCAAACGTGAAGGTGATACTCAAGGGGGAAGAGGAGTGAGAGTCCTCTTCATGGGTGTGGTCAATTGGCAGCAGGGTTGGCCTCTAACGTTGGATGGCAACAACGGATGTACTGCGAAAAGGGTAGGTGGCACCCTTAGCCGTAGTGAAGGCAGGCTACCTAGGGAGTGGATGTCCCAAATACAAAATCCCCCTCCTTGGGTAAAGGTTGGGCGTAAGGTTAACTACCCTACCCCAGAAAAACAACACAGTTACGAATGCTTCATATGTACCTCGGAAAACATCGGAGAGACTTGATGGAAAACGACACACGCCTTCCAAACGGATACACAACAGGAAATTCGATTTAAATTTGGCTACTTGGAATGTGAGGACGATGCTCATTCCAGGTAGAATGCAAGAAATTGCGAATGAAATGGTAAAATTCGGTATTGATATTATCGCCGTGCAAGAAATAAGATGGAGAGGAGATGGTGAAATTAGGAAAAAAGATTTCTCATTTTTTTATAGTGGGAACTCACAGAAATCAGGACAAGCAGGTACAGGCTTTTTCGTAAGTAAGAAAATAATAAATAAAGTAATTGGTTTTGAACCTGTATCTGATAGACTTTGTAAACTACGACTGAGAGGACGATTCCGTAATATCTCTATGGTAACGACATACGCACCAACTGAAGATGCAGATGAAACACAAAAAGAGATCGATCTACATAGAATACCGGATCGATTATCTACGATCGATTATCCCGTCTGTTACATAGAATACCGGTGTATGATCTTATTGTAGTTATTGGGGATTTTAATGCAAAAATAGGTAAAGAAGATTTTGCAAAAGAAATGGGAGGATGTTATACACTGCATGATGAAACAAATGAAAATGGAAAAATGCTCGTACAATTCGCGGCAGCGAATCAGTTGATTATCAAAAGTACATGTTATAACCATAAAAAAATCCACCTTGGAACCTGGATGATACCGGGAACTGACCAAGCTAATCAAATTGATCATGTCTTGACTTCCTCAAGACATGCAAGTTCTATAATAGATGTACGAGCGTGTAGAGGACCAAATTGTGACTCAGACCACTTTTTAGTTAAAGTGAAGTTGAGAGAAAGACTCGCAGTTACACAAAAAAGAAGACCAAAAATGAGAAAGAGGTGGGATTTGGAGAAATTGAAGACCAAAGACATAAAAGATAATTTCCAAGCTGAAGTAAATAAAAAGCTTAGAGAAGATGAAGGAAAGCAAGACCAAGATCTCAATAGTAAATGGGACAGATTGCGAAAAGCAATAGTTGAAAGTACTAAAGAAATAATTGGTGAAATTAAAAAAGTCAAAAATGAATGGTTTGATGGAGAATGAGAAAAAATGAAGCGCGAGCAAAGCTTCATCAGGGAAGGATCACAAGGAGTAAGCAAGAAGAATATAAGGAGAAGAGAAGACAAGTTAATAGAATATGTAGACAGAAAAAGAGAAAAATGATTCAAAATAAATTAGAAGAGATAGAGGTACAGAATATGAAAAATGAAACGAGGAAATTTTATAAGGGAACAGATTGGTTTAGGAAAGATTATAAACCACGTCTTGGTGGATGCAAAGATAAAAATGGTAACTTATTGGGTGAAGAGGAAGAAATATTAGCAAGATGGACAGAATATTATAAAGAATTATTAAATAAAAGTGATAGTGAAAATAGAAATGAAAATGAAAATGTAGATAGATCACCCATATTGCAGACTACCGAATCATTCAATCTAAACCCCTCACTATCTGAGGTGAAAGCCGCAGTGAAAAGAATGAGAAATCATAAAGCCGCAGGGGAAGATAATATAACAGCGGAAATGTTAAAAGAAGCGGGAACACTAGCTGAAGAAATATTATTTGAATTGATTACCGAAATATGGGAAAAAGAAGAAATGCCAGATGCATGGAAAACGGGCATTATAACTTCAATCTATAAGAAGGGAGATAAATTAGATTGTAATAATTATCGTGGAATCACACTCCTTAATATAGCATATAAAGTATTCTCAAACATTTTATTAGTGAAATTGTCGATGTATACTGAACAAATTATAGGAGAATACCAATGTGGTTTTAGGAAAGCTAGAGGCACCGTCGACCAGATTTTCGTGGTGCGGCAAAGCATGGAAAAATGCTATGAGCATAATACTGATTTACATATGCTTTTTGTAGATTTTCGGCAAGCTTTTGATAGTATTATTAAAGAAAATTTGCTGAGTTATATCGAATCACAAGGAATCCCCAAGAAGCTAGTACGACTTATAAAGATGACTCTTAGCAATGCCCAAGCTAAAGTGATGATAGATGGACAGTGTGGTGATAGCTTTTCTTTGAGTAGAGGTGTACGACAGGGTGATGCGCTATCAGCAACACTCTTTAATTTAGCACTACAAGCAGTATTGCATAAACTGGTAGATAATGGCACAATTATTTATAAATCTAAACATATATGTGCATATGCTGATGACATCGTTATTATAGCCAGAAATATTATAGAACTTAAATCAACTTTCGCAGAAATGTATTCAACTGCTAAAAGTATGGGTCTAGAAGTAAATGAGACTAAAACTAAATATATGATGATGTCGACAAAAAAAGAGCGAAGAAGAAATGTCGACGTTACCATAGAAGGGATGACCTTTGAGAATGTAGATAAATTTGTGTATCTCGGTGCTGAAGTTAATAACTGTAATAGAGTGAGTAGCGAGATACAACGTCGAATAATGGCTGGCAATAAAGCCTATTACGCAAACCTTAAGCTCATCAAATCACGTGTCCTATCCAGAAATATTAAGATCAAAATATATAAAACACTTATTAGACCCGTCGTAACCTATGGTGCGGAAACCTGGAATATACTAACTGGTGATGCAAATAAACTTAGAATCTTCGAAAGGAAAATTGTTAGAAGAATTTACGGCCCTGTGTGTGAACAAGGTTTTTGGCGGATAAGAACAAACCACGAAATCAATGAAATCCTTGATAATGAGGATATAGTACGTTTTGCTAAAGCACAGCGTTTAAGGTGGATTGGACACGTAGAAAGAATGGCTGACGAGCGAATACCCAGAAGAATCTTTAGGTCTACCATGACGAGGAGACGATTACAAGGTAGACCACGTAGCCGTTGGAAGGACGAAGTGGAAGCAGATATGAGAATCTTGAATGTTAAAGGCTGGAAGAAAGCGGTATTGGACCGAGAGAAGTGGAGGGACATTGTGAAGCAGGCCAAAGCTCACCCCGAGCTGTAATGCCAGAAGAAGAAGAAGAAGAAGTATAAAAACATTTATTTTCATTCGTTTTCTCATTAGATCTACACTTATAAATATGTATCAATTATCTGCTAACTTTTGCAGTTGATTTTGTAAATCAGAATATTATTAAAATCTAAGAAAGAAACAATGGGCTTGTGATAACTAAAATACGAGATATATATTTTGATTCAAAACTCTAATTTCTAAAAAGATTTCCATCTCTCGTCATATTTCAATCTCTCGTCTTTGCATTGAAAGTTTGCAACGGTATCATATGGTATCATAGAACACGTGCTACTAAACCACTTTCTACTATCTTTTATTACACGTTACGAATTGTATGATATATTACATGTCATAATACCTTAAATATTATGTGTAAATTGTCTAATACAAAAATTGGCTGATGTTCGAGGCTAACGAGAAAGACAGGCTCCGGCACTGACCAAGACAGGTCTAGCAACAATGTAACCTTCATTGTTTCCATCTTGGATTTTAACAATCAGTGTTTTTTTGTTTGTTGGAAACAATGAAGGTTGGATTGTTGCTAGACCTATCTTGGGCTGTGGTCAAAAACCCTCACCGGTGAGAGAATGATGACGTAATTTCTCACTGGGCTAACCGTCTTTTTCTCGGTGAGGACGGTTAGACTAACCGGTTAGGCATAACAGCGCTAACTGGAGTTTCTGACCGCGTTAAAATGACGTCACAGTTTTCTCACTGGGATTACTGACCGACCAAGCACTAACTCTTCTCACCGGTGAGAGTTTTTGACCTTAGCCTGGGTGACTTTTCAGTGCCGGAGCCTGTCTTTCTCGTTAGCCTCGGATAATTCGCATGTCCAGCTAGAGAGACAGACCCTGAAACTCAAAAGTCACCTGACCATCTTAGTCCGAGCAACAATGTATCCTTAATTGTTTCCATCTTGGTTTTTAATAATCAGAATTTTTCAGTTTGTTGGAAACAATGGGTGTGTTTCGATAGACTCACGGACCTAGCGAGAGCTAACTCGTGTTAACTGTGGCCAGTGAGCTAAAGAGAGAATCGCGACGATCATGCTATCGAAACGTTATGGGAAGGTATCTTTGTTCAGACGCTGTTTCACTTTCGGTTTTCGCTCTTTCTTCCTGCGCTGTATCCGAGATGTCCTGTTTGTTTAATTCCAACTTTGGCTAAGGTCAAAAACTCTCACCGGTGAGAAGAGTTAGCGCTTGTTCGGTCAGAAATCCCAGTGAGAAATTTGTGACGTCATTTTAACGCGGTCAGAAACGCCAGTTAGTGCTGCTATGCTTAACCGGTTAGTCTCACCGTCCTCACCGAGAAAAAGACGGTTAGCCCAGTGAGAAATTACGTCATCATTCTCTCACCGGTGAGGGTTTTTGACCTTAGCCAATTTACTGTTGACGTTGTTGAAAGTAAACATCAGGCACGTACCCAAGAAATTTTCCAGGGGAGGTCGAACTCTCGATTTATTGGACCTTTTGTTTGAATAATCCATTCTTTTTATTGTGTTTTAATTACAGTAATACTAATTTAAAAAAATGAACATATTTCAGTGATATTTTTGAAAAGTTGCTTGTGAAGTTTATGCTATTATACATTGTTGATATCAAAAAAAAAATCAATCTGTTTACAAAATTCGGATTTCATTTTTGTGAAAAAAATCTTATAATAAAAATTAAAAAAACCGAGAAAAGAAATAAAATTAAAATCGTAAGCCCTTTCGACTTAAGTCATTTTCTGGCAATGAAAGATGTAAATGAGGAATTGTCGGTCCGGTTTAGTGTAGGTCAAAGGGGAAAAAATCCTTTTGTTTAACTGGAGTGAGCAAGGAGTGGGATGATTGGTGGGGGAGAGGAAATGGCACTGGAACAGGCCAAAGGAGGAAAAAAAAGGGAAAATTAAAAAACTGAAATTAAAAACAACCCCTCGCCAACCACTCCACTACTCCTTGTTCACTCAGAGTTTTTAATAGAATTTAAACAATAGATTTAAATTCACAGAACTCAAAATCATGGACCTTCAGCATTTTTGGGGTGGTCGCTCGACCCCCCCCCCCCCCCGACCCCCCCTTGCGTACGTGCCTGAACATCGACATGTTATGTTATTGCGTCATGGCTCCGCGAATACCACGAAACCCGATCTACCCATACAGGATCGAATCGGGCTGTCGCCATCTTTAAACAAGCTGGATCGGTTCTCACGAAGCTGTACGAGCTCGGAAGCTCGGACCGTTTCGTGGGGTCGGGGGCCTCCCTTCTCGTGAGGTTCTCGGCTCTATCGAAACGGGCGAGACCACCTCACGAAAACCTATCGAAACGATTCAGAGGGAGGAAACCCTACGATCGCGAGGTCCGTGAGTCTATCGAAACACACCCAATGAAGGTTACATTGTTGCTCGGACCAATGACGTTTATTAAAGATAGACGCCGAATCCTATTGTTAATAGCGGCAAAAAATGGAGCAAATTGAGCCATGATAGTTCTGGGCAGGAGTGAGCCGTGAGCTGTCTGGCTGTTTTGTTTTTGAAGATTTTGGGCCTGAGGAATAATTAATTCAAAACCATTTCTCAAAGTTAAACTGCGTACAACTGTACAAACAGACAAGAAAAAGGATCAGGAAACATTTTCCACAAGCATAAATCAAAAATACGGAACTAAAATGAAAATACGTAACTGAAAGACAATTGAAACGAAATTGAAATTGAAACCATGATCGAAAAATTGTTTATAAAATATAATAAAATACTTCAAATACAAAGTAAACGAAAAGATAAACTTATCACTCCGTTATCGGCGTGTGAAAGAATTATTAATCAGCTACTCTTGTGTTTAGCCATGTGTTTTGCATCATCTTCACTCACTTTCGGCCATGACAGTTCTGGGCATGGAGCTTCCCAATTTGCTTCAAGTTACAACAATAGGATTCGGAGTCTATCTTTAATATACGTCATTGAGTGAAGCAAATTGAGCCAACACCTCCTAAAGAGAAAGCCTCTGCACGGAAACTGTCATACATTGTTACATCATCATAGTAGTGCAAATTCAGGGCTTATTATTGTTAGAAATACGAATAACAATGCACTACTATGATGATGTAACAATGTATGACGTTTCCGTGCAGAGGCTTTCTCTTTAGGAGGTGTTGATTGAGCCATGACAGTTCTGGGCAGGAGTGAGCCGTGGAGTAATTAGCTGTCTGGCTGCTTTGTTTTTGAAGATTTTGGGCCCGAGGAATAATTAATTCAAAAACCATTCCTCAAAGTTGTTCTGCGTACAACTGTACAAACAGACACGAAAAAGGATCAGGAATCATTTTCCACAAGCATAAATCAAAAATACGGAACTAAAATGAATATACGTAACTGAAAGACGATCGAAACGAAATTGAAATTGAAACCATGATCGAAAAATTGTTTATAAAATATAATAAAATACTTCAAATACAAAGTAAACGAAAAGATAAACTTATCAGTCCGTGATCGGTGTGTGAAAGAATTATTAATCAGCTACTCTCATGTTTTGCATCATGTTCACTCACTTTCGGCCATGACAGTTCTGGGCATGGAGCTTCAAGTAACAACAATTGCTTCGGAGTCTATCTTTAATATACGTCATTGGCTCGGACTAAGATGGTCAGGTGACTTTTGACTTTCAGGGTCTGTCTCTCTAGATGGCCTTGGACAATTCGTTGTGTAATTGTGTATTTGAAATCGATAATTTTCTTTCCTCTGCTGATGAGTGCCGAGATGGGCTCGAAAGCTAGCTTAGGAAGACGAGGTGAAAGTTTTCACTGAACTTTGTTATTATTTTATTATTTGTCTTACAACATGAAAAATTGGAGTGTCTCGGATGGAAATTGTGCCAACAACTGTGATAAAATGCAGGTGTCAATGATAATTAGATGGTGGAACTTCGTTAATGAAGATCATCAATAAGACTCATCTTATTATATGGGACCCAAAAAATTATTTTCAACCGAGGTAGCCAAAAAACATGTTACTTTTTATGTTTCGAGGCCAATATATTAAGATCATTTATATGTAAATAAATGATAAATTGATATTGATCTAATGTGGAAACATCAGTAATAATTTTTGATAAATTGCATGTCATGTCTTTCCATTGAAAGTTTTCTGTTACCATATGGTATCTATGGTATCGTAATGGTATCATTAGTGCACGTGCTATTGTACCTATTCCGGATATCTCACTTTAGAACTTCATTCGTGCTCTGTCCCATATTTATCGATTGGCAAAAAATGAATGTGAAAAAGTTAATTCGTTTTCAAGTTATCGTACTAAATAATAAGCTCCCTACTAATAAAGAAATCCTTTTATTTAGGGGAGCCTAATAATAATAATTGTCTATCACCTGCATCCTGCACGCGCATCATCCCAACAATGTAAAGAGCATGCGTGGGACCGATACGAAATGCACAGCCAACACCTCCTAGACAGAAGGCCTGATAACGGTAGCCTATTGCCCTTCCAAATTTGAATCGCCCTTTGGCCATCACGTCCACATTGACGGTTTCAATTCGTCGTCGTAAACAGGCAGGTTTTGTGACATCGGTAGTTTTCTCATAACCCCACAGGAAAAAAAAACACAGAGAGTAATTTTAATCGACTACGAAATGCCAAATTGTTGGCAATACCAGGCTGTGAGACAGGTGTTCATTCAGGTAATATCGGAAGCTTTCAAATGCGGGGCAACCGGTTGTTCCACTGAGGCATGTGTGCATGTACGTTGGGAAAATATACATCTATGTTGTTGATATCGAAGCTTCGCATGCTAATACCTTTCGATAGATATGCAAATGATCAAAATTTCGCAGATCCAGGACTCCGCTCTTTATTTTGTGAGGGCCAACAACAAGGAACTACGGTCTGGGTTGCAATTTCTTTTGATAGCCGGTAGCCGTTGGTAGCCTCCGTCACAATACAACCGTACGTTGAAGACAGTCCTTTCGCAACACGTAAGGCTTTTCAACAAGATAATGTTTGCC
The DNA here is from genome assembly GCA_023313115.1 of Rhysida immarginata. Taxonomy (NCBI): domain Eukaryota; kingdom Metazoa; phylum Arthropoda; class Chilopoda; order Scolopendromorpha; family Scolopendridae; genus Rhysida; species Rhysida immarginata. The sequence continues at coordinate 2,268,403 of JAHWFO010008967.1, forward strand.
ACACTGTATGCCTGAGAGGTCCATTTCCGAGGGGTAAATATAGAACGAGGACTTTCTATGCTAAGAGAATGGATCGGGCACTCTCTGATATATCCAGAGCAGTTGCTGACGGAGGCTCGATGCCGGTGAGCGAGAAGGAAGTCGAGACAGAGGAACTTTTACAACCATCAAGTACGGATGGGATTCCTTGGTTGTCGTCTCACCATGGGAGCCAAGCCGAAAGAGGCTAAGCGGACTTAGGCGTATTGGCGAGGGGGGGAAACGGACCGAGAACGGATGTATTCACGTTGGGAGAAAATACGTTCAACGGGAGAGCGACGTCGACGCGGCAAAACGTAAGCAAAATGTCGTTTCTCAGTCGTATGTTTGTGAGCGGCTTCTCAACGAGTTTTTCGAACCCTTCGTCGTCGTAAAGTGGGCTGCTTTCGAACTAATACAGGAATTGGAACTGGTATTTTGGTTTGCTCTAAACGACGCAAAAACAAAGCAGCAAACGTGGACGTTATACCGCGTCCGAAGAATTTTTCCATGAAGCCTCGGTATGTTCTCGTTTAACGATCAGGGAAGGCTGGTCTGCGCTTAAAGGAAGAGCAGAGTAATTGTTTCCACTAACAAGGGAACCCCACATAGCCTAACCGCTTTAACAATGGAGTCCTTGTAATGCTATGTATGCTGAAATTGTTTCGTTTTCGCGGTTTATTTTGAAAGAAATACATTTTCGCACTCTCTTATTTTGCAAGCATCTATAGTAGCTTCAGATGAGTAACATATTTCAATTTGGTGGAAATCTGTAACATACATGTTCGAGGGATTCCCTTGTAAGTGAGCATTTATGGCGATACAAACCTCATCCGTGGATTCTGTATCTTTAAGAGGCAGGCAGCTCTAGCGTAAAGAATTATTTCGCACAGACATTCGTTTCTTGACATATGGCCATATTATCGGAAAAAGTATCTAAGTCATCTCCTGGGTATGCAGTTGTATTGTTTGTCGATATATGTCAACGGGGTTTTCTGATCAATTGAATGTTACTGTAGTTTCTGACTAAGAGCACGAACTTGTTAATGCTAAGATTTATCAATAAACTTAATAGCGTTAAGAATTACGCTAAGAATACTGAACTTACCTGTTCTTATTGTGTTTTTTTATTGCTCTTATCAGCCGAGGCAGAGAGTTACACCCTGTCCTGTGTAAAGTTATCGCTATTTGCCAGAGGTGGACCTGACTAAAACTTTTTATTGAATTGAGGAAAGAGAGTATTTCAGCAATAGAATACGTAGCTGATGGTTCCTAATTTAAAAATGTAAACGATATCCTCCTTGTTCTGACGAATTGTAAGGGAAGGAATTAGTTTCCTTCACCAATTAATTATCGGAGATCCTAGTTTGTGAACACTAAAAAGTGTCATTATAAAAGTTCATTGGTGCTTTATTTCTTTATTCTTTTGATTTAATTTGCTAATTAGTTTTCCCAAATATTCATATGTTTCTTACAATATTTACTCTGAGACTTCAACCAGTGAGTTGTAAGCTATGTAAGAAATATTTATTGTTAAGCAATTAAAATAATTTGATTTATCCTCTTATTCTTTGGCTGTACTTCTGTCGGACTATTTAAGCTGCGCACTCTGCATTTCCGCAAGTTTTATCTCTGACAATGCCTCTCTATGGATTGTCTCCGTGCTTGCAACACTGCCTTGGCCAGCCAGATCACCGTTCTCTCTCGATTGAACACATGAACGTCACATCTAGGATGTGTGATGTCGACGAATCAGCCTGCCAATTTGAAGTTATTGACATATTACCTTTAAGAACACCATCCGGAAACTTGCTTGGAAACTATACATGCAGTTCATAAATCCATGCCACGCTGGGTAAACCTTGCATCCGTTGCAGAGAGAGATTAACTTGCTCACTTTGTGTAACGCTTGTTGTTCAATAAATCAGTCAATTTGATTTTAAAATCTAACCATGGCTTCTTCCTGTTCATATACATCCCATGTAAATACATTAATGTCAATTGCTTACTTCCTTCTTATTGCGTCGATTTTTTTTTCAAAGAGTTTATTTTCCAAAAGTCTCAATTTGTATTTTAAAGCCCTTCTTTATAAAATTTTGTTTCTTTTTCTCACCTATTCAAATCTTTAGAATAACCTAATGTGCTCATTGTTTTTATTAAATTCCTTATGCAACATAGAATAGTTTATGATGGCGCAATGTTAAACCGATTTGGAACATCTGGTGAATGTTTATTGCAAATTTACAGGAGAATGTCCGGCACATACAGAGGAATGCATGCAAGACCGGCAGGGGCGGATTTAAACTTGATGAAACCCTAAGCTATATGAAGCCCCTACCATGTTAAACTAAGATTGTGAGGCCCTACAGAAGAGGCCTACAGATTGTGAGGCCCTAAGCTGTAGCTTATTTAGCTTATACGTAAATCCGCCCCTGAAGACCGGAAAAACCAACTGCTTGAATCGGGGACACAAGATTCACTGAAAGGACCTTAATCTTGAGGATTTAATGACGGCGGAGACCTGAAAGAGGTACTGAATTTTCATCATTGTAAAGTGGAGTGCAAAAGTAAGTTGACAGACGTCAACTTCAACTTACAGTTATTATTATTTTGAAACAAATAAAAACAAAGTAATTAGATTTTAATCTTACAATGGACCACCATTAAACTTTATTTAGTCAAATTTTCAGATCTCTGCTCTTTCTACAAACAATAAACAAAAATAATATCCAACAACCTACTAAATTTGGATGGGCAAGTTGACAAAGAATAAAAATAATTTAAAATCACAACTAATATTTTGTATTGCCACCTTTGGCTCTGATAACGGCTACAAGGCATTTTGGCATACTCAAATCAAATTTCGGACCTCAATTTGTTTTCACGTGTCCACAAGATTGCATCTGAAATCACTGAGGTTGTTCCGTGATAATCTCACAAGTGTTCTATGGGATTAAGTCTGGCGATTGTAAGCTTAAGGGCCGTTGCAGTAGATTTATCTTTATTTTAAATCATTCAGCCAGAAGCTTCGATTTGTGGTTCGGATTATTATCTTGTTGAAATATATAATTTCGTGGGAGCTTCAATTTGTTTATAGATTCTGCTAGATTTAACTCCAAAATATCCTTATACACAAAGCGATCCATTATTCCATCAATGAAATGTAAATTACTCACTCCCTTAAATCCCATACATCCCACATCCCCATCCAAATCTTCTAAGTGTTCTTTTTGCCATGTGCATTTGCATCTTGTCTGAATACTGTCTTCTTTCGTTTATTGCCAATAATTAAATTTTCCCTTCATCTGACCACAAAATTCTCTTCCAAAAGCTTAATCGCGTATTAATAAGCTCGAGGGCAAACTTCAATCTTTCTTTTTGATTTTTTTACTGACCAAGAGCCTTGCGTTTGGCAATCCGCCCTTTGAAGTCGTTGTCATGGAGTCGTCGTCCTATTGTTCTACTACTCCCATAATTGTTTTCCCAGTTTTCATTTCTACTTTTTTTGTAGTTGACGCTTCGTTGTAAAGGGATTTTGCATCACAGTTCGCATAATTAACTGGTTTTCACGATCAGCAGTCACTCTGGGTCTTCCAGATAATGGGTTATTTTGCATACTCCTAGTCTCCTCATATTTTTTTTTACAATTTTTTCTCTCACCTTCTGCTGACAGTGCATTTCGCTCAGCTATTTCATGTAATGAAAACTTGTCACATGCTTTCACTTTAACAATTTTTAATTTTTTACATACCACTATTATATCTGCTTTGATAGTGTTCCATTTTGATATAAGGGGTTTTGCCACAGTTTATGTAAATTTATTAGCATAATATGAGTTTCTTTCCCAAAAGTTTCCTTACCATATATTTTGTCAATTTACTTTTACCCATCCAAATTTAGTCGGTTGTTGGATATTATTTTTGTTTATTGTTTGTAGAAGGAGCAGAGACCTGAAAATTTGACTGAATAAAGTTTAATGGTGGTCCATTGAAGATTAAGATCTGATTACTGTGTTTTTAATTCAAAATTATATCAACTGTAAGTTTAAGTTGACGTCTGTCAACTTACTTTTGCACCACACTGAAGCCATCGTAAATTTACAATATCTTTACGGTAAAAGTAATGCAAAGTTAATTCTCATGTTTTCAAATGTATTCTTCGTGTAAATTATACAGGATGTTTACGAACACTGTATACAAATTTTTTAGGGGTGGTAAAGGACTTTATTTGGAATATGTTTTCACTCGGGGTCGCAAATGAATCCTTGACACATAAAAAAAAATTCCAAACATCATACATACTACGGCTCTCTGAGGCTTCTCTCGTTAAAATATTTCCAGACAACAGAGAAATTAGAAAACTTGATACTGACAGTTACAGCATTTTGTCATTGAATTTCTGACACCATTTGAACATCTTTTGTAATTGCACACATCAGTATTAAGTTTTCTAATTTCTCCGATTACTGGAAGTAGTTTAGCGAGAGAGACAATATTATGAGGAAGTCTAGAGACGGTCATTGTATGTATGATATTTGACAATTTTTTTATGTATCAATGATTCATTTTTGGCCCTCAGTTTATTGGCAAAATATATTCAAAATAAGGTCCTCTACCACCCCTGAAAGTTTGTACACAGAGTTCGTAAACATCCGTTATAAGCCTTACTACAGAGAATTTCTCATTAACCTTGATTATCCATTTAATGAATGATGGAATAAATTAAAACATTGTATTATAACGAATCGAGTTTACCAGGAATACGTTAAAATGAATCAACTTAAACTTGCAATGTGTTATTTTCCTTTATTTGGCTAAAACTTCAAGCATTTTAAACTTTTATTCAAAACATGTTTTATTATTTTTACAGTATAACTTTAATGGTTCTATTTTCACAGTTTTATTTTTTTTAAAAAGCGTAGCATAGGGAAATCAAAATGCTGTTAATGTGTTATTCGAAATGGTACTATCCTTTTTATATAGCAAAATACAATGCGGAAATTTTCGGTTTCATAAATCTGTCCTGAAATGAATAGAAATAAAAAAGAATAAAATAACATAATGAAAATAGCATATTTTTTTTTCATATTTTGAACATGGTTTACCGTATGTAGGAGAGCGTCTGTTCTTTTTTTGTTATCAGATGTATGAAGATTGCCATTAATAATTCAATTATCAAAGTATGCACGTTTTCCTCTCATTAATCGTTTTTTTTATTAATTTAGTTGATATTGTTCCTTTTTCTAAATTTAATTGATTCTCTATATTAATTGCAAGGAAAATAATTTTTAAACAATACTCTGACAATTTCTGAATGATATTTTTTTTTTTTTACAGATTTCTCTCTTTTTTTTTTCTTTTAAATATCTATTTTTCTAATCTCTCTAGCACATTAGCTATTGTCAATCACTAAACATTTAGTGATGACTTGCTGTCATGGAAAACTGCTAAAAATTCTTCTTGTCATGATTATTTTCATCGCTCTCCTTCTTGTTATTATTATAATTTTCATTTACTTTTATTATATTAAAGAAGATACTCCGAACAATCACAATAAAGACGAGTAAAATTATTTATAAGTAATGCTTACAAAATAGGGAAATAAGGCCCGTCGTTCCTTTCAAATAAGGGTATTGAGATTCATTGAGCCCGAACGACGATGATGCTGTTGTACTTTATTCTCCCTCTGCTTTTTAACTTTCCTCTTTTTCCTGTTCTAGAATCCAATATAGCTGACAAATGACATCCACAGCAGACGACTCCATAGCACTAATCCAATGGATGTCTGCTCGCGGTTTCAGTCTGCCGTCGAACAACAGCTATTATCCCTTGCCCAGGTGAGACTGCTTTTTTCAAAGTATGTAATCTTTCATCAATGAATAAGGAACAACTCTTCATACACGGGTCGTGTATTTTAAAAGTGATGTATGTTAATTTTTTTCCTTGTCTCGAGATACGACTATAAGATTTTCAAAATGTTAATTATTTGCAATTTCGTATACCAATAGATTTTCAAATGATCAAAACATATGGATATTTTAGAATAGTATATAAATCAAAACTTTATGCTAAATTTTATCTTAATTATATTTTTTAAGCGATCACTTTCATAATAAACAGTCCATATGTAACATTCAAAAACGAATAATTAGAACTACCTAGAGAAAACTAGGGTAAAGGGATGAGGAAAAAACTCAAATTAATATAAAATAACAAGATTCCATATCGTGTGACACACGAGCATATACTTTTAATAAGACGCAATTTTTAAAGAATTTGACCTTAACGTTCTGAATGATTATTGCTATCTGAGAAAGCAGTTTTAACGAATAACGTTTTATCCCCAAGCAAATATTTTTAAAATAAGTGCAAATTTCTTTTCTAATTTATAAATTTATATAATTCAATAGTCCTAGGTTTACTAAAACCTGAAAAGTTTGAAGACTCACCTGTTCGACTATGTAATTGCTGATTATGTTTGAAATCACACCAGAGAAATATTAGGAATATAAAATATTAGATGAAATTTCAGACTTATATATTGTCCTAGTAAAGACAGCGCATGTTATAGGGGTAAATCATCTTATGTTTATTCACGTTTTTAAAGTTTTGTTTTTTAAAAATTATTAAAACTTTTACTACATTTCCGTCGCTACATTTCCCTTTAAAGGAAATTTGACTGTTCGGAACGTATATTTTGTATGATATTTGTTGTTGGTAAAGAATTTGTTTTTCCTATAGCAGTGACATACACCTGTGAAACAGAATTAGTAATTGGTTTGATTTCAAAATAAGGTGGGTAGGGAAATAATCTCTACGCGTGTTGATACCTATTCGAGATAATCGCTGAAGTGCAGATGAATCTTAAATTAAAAAAAAATTAAATGAAATAGATATTGAAATAAATAAGAAGTCAAAAATTCATATAGTTGATAAAAAAAAAGATGCTTCAACAAATCACTTAGATATATTGTGTTAAGACGTTGACCGTAGGCGACATTAGCATTTTTTAATTAAAAAAAATTCCTTCACCAAGTTAAAAGAAGATAATTTCTATAACTTTGGTGAAAGTGCAACTGTGGCGTTTCCCTGTTTATGAAAAAAAAAAGTAAACTTGTCCTCGCCTATTTATAATAGGGCTCGGATGAAAATGCCATATTCGCATATTTTTTGCCTTTTTAATGTTTATGTGCTAGAAATGTCTTTTTAATTTATTATGCTTCCAATCTGCTGTTCATCTATTCTATGGGTTTTCCCAGTTTAGTTTCTACGCAGTGTTTTTACTTTCTAGCAGCGAGTGATTATGGAAAATGGTGTTGACTGGAGAACAGAGATCGTTCTGTGTGCTTGACTATCATGTAAACAACTCTGTGATTAAACGAACGACGAGAAATCCACAATAATCATTTTCTGAGGCATTTTGAACGTTTACCTTTTGTAGCACATGTCTCAAAATATCATGTGTTCATTAGATTTCACAGAATGGACCTCTTGTAAAGGTTCTATCATTTTGACTTAACCTTAACTGAGAGACACCTTAACCAGTTTTAACTATTAATAAATACCGTTTGAAATTAATTAAAATTTTATATTTTCTAAATCTAAGTTAAATTAAAGCATTATAGTAAAAAAAAATTTAATGGGGATGCAACAAAACAAAAAAAAATGAATCACAACTTCGTGATTACAATACATATACATTGAATAATTAATAATGGTCAAAACTTTAACAGAAAAAATTTAAAAAATACAAAACGAAATGCCCCTGGCGAGAAATGATAAAACCAGCTTGTATAATATCGAATAAATCCATCATTTTTCTCAATAACATTGAATACACGATTTGGTATTGTTTTTACAAGTAATTGTAAATACAGAAAGTTGATTACGATCTTTGGTAACGATTTATTGCGTGAATGTTGTGGGTCACGTGCACGTCCGCGTGACAGAAGGCATGGGAAATGATGCTATTACATCATTGTTGTGTTTATATTCGAAAGCAGTAAATGTCATGAAAAAATATCTCCAAAAATTGGACCTTACTGGGAAGGGTACATTACTGCCCTTTCCGACGCTAATTACAGCTACTAACATGTGGGTAACCCTTTTGCGAACTGAGACCATTAAAGCTAAATGCAACAATGAATAAAATCTTGTAAACATTCCAAGGAGGAGCTTTAGCACTGAAGGAGAAATGCATTTATACATTTATTAAAAAAATTAATCCTCCCTCCCCTCCCCCCGAGTAGGGTAAGGCAAGTAGCAGATCCTGAAGTCATCTATTTTTACCCCTTTATCTGCACTTTTTACCTCTCCCCAAATTTTTTAATAAAAAATTAATTTTCTCGAACGTAATATGTAGAAAATGTAAAAAAGCTCGTATTTTCTTTCCTTTCTTATCATTTCCGAACGTATGATATATCACAAGCCATATGTTGGCATAGTTCTAAAGATCACGTGACTACCACCCCCGCAAATCCGACCCCAATGGAACACCTGGGCCTAAACTTCATAGTATTGTAGATCTTGCCTAGAGGAATCTGGATACCGAATTTCACGCCTTTACGTACCTAAATAGCACATAGATATGTTGTCCTATCTCAATCCCACCCCCGTAATTCCGACCCCAGTGTACCAATCAATACCAAACTAAATAGTGCAGATGGACATGCCCCTAGGAAGCTACATTCCGAATTTCAACCTTCTATCTCAAAAAATGTAGAAATTATGAAGGGGTATACAGTTAAGCCATTATAAAACCAATAATTATCTCTATTCTTTGGCAACTGAATATAGATTATGAGCACTTGAGCAATCGTGCGTCGACAAAGCGATTTCACGTGTGCGCGCCGATGTCAGTAATGCTTAAAAGATGAACAGAAAATAACAATGTATTCCTTCTTGATAAATCGATTGTTATATGACATGCCATTAGCTTGGTATTCTTTACACTCACTGTTTTAGCACGTGAATTCGACTTGAAGGGGTCTACGAAAAATTCTGAAAAGTTGATACGGCCGATCTAACACTTTGATGGTCATATTTCTGAAAACAGAATTTAAAAAAGTTAATCCGTTTTCAAGTTATCGTGCAAACGGCGGACGGCCGGACGGACGACCGGCCGGATAAACGTACAGACCAAGGGCGCATTCTTATAAGTAGCTTTTATGCTAAAGCTCCTAATAAAGGTTCTGGCAGTAATAATAAATAAAGTGGATGAATTGCTTATACAAACAAAAATTAAATTAACGCGCAAAGAATACACTAAACTGACAACCTCTGAAGCCAGTTTAAAGGCATATGGCATAAATTCCTCCAAGTGCATAACTTACTTAATGAGCATTCGTGACTATTCCAGGAAGGCGGCGACGCTTCATGCGTTTAATTTGCTTTCTTGCACCGCAGAAAAACTAAGGAATAGACAGAAAGAAAAATATTAGACATAATCATCCTGGCTGCCAAAGAATTTAATCTAAATTTCCATGCCTGAGATTAACAAACATAAATCTGCTCGCGCACGAGAGAGAAAGAGCAATGAGAAAGGAAAAATTTTCCTCCTACCTCTCGTAGGGAATTAAAGCACCCAAACTTTCTTCGGTGAAGACAGCTAAAAACCACAGGGCTATCACCCAGACGTGGTCGGTGAGGTCTTCCTCGACGAGTTCATCCGGGTTTAGCAAATAGGCGGCGCTGGGCACGGTTAGACAGTCCGACGCTGACGATAAACTGTGTTGCAGCGAACTTGCTAAGATGTCTCGGCATTGGCGACGTAGGAAGGGGCTATACCTCACAGCAACTGACGACGAGGCTAACGAGAAAGACTGACGAGAATTTGCAGACTGTGGTGTCTTCTAATGAGGAATTTTCCAAAGAAGCCCGTTACGTGTGGCATTTCGTTATCGGCTTACCAAATCCTCGTGTGGCTTCTGACACGTGTTCGCAGACTGAAAAAGTCAAAAAATTAACAGCACAAACAGTTTTGGATGAACGCAGGCATTCAACAGCACCCGGCTTCTCTGCTGAACAGGCCGTATCCAAATTTCGCTGCTTCAAATCATCCTTCATCAATGTAATCTCTCTAGGGCCGACATAGAATCCACGTTATTAGAGATCGTGGGAGTCTCACTTGAAGCCTCCGTTCTTTCCGATTTCCCGCTCTTCACTTCTCTCGTTAAAATTCGCGCTTTCTCTCTTTTTCTTTTTGCGCGTCCTCCTGCGCCGCTTCCTCTTTCTCCACCTACGCATTTCCTCCTTCTCAATGCCGTGCTTTAATGCTGCAATATCATTCCTGGTAGTGATAATACATGGTGCCAAACTTTGTAACAGTGAAGGGCTTAGCGTCACAGAATTCTGTGACAGTTCATAAACTGCTGCAACGACATATCGCAGAAAGGAAGAACTGTCGGAGGCTCTATGAGGGTTACCTCGCAACAGAACGATGGAAGTACGTTGTCACTTTAGATGAAGCCTGCGTCTACCTCAACGATTGCAACAAACACCGCGCGATTATCTACCTTTTCCACGTGAATGGAAATATCAAAAGTGGCCCAAGGAATGTAAGGAAAGGATTTATGGTGACTGCGGGACATTCGTACAACGGCTAGTTCACAATTAGAAGAGTGGACGGGAAGGCTAAGATTAGCTCCTTTTACTGTCAGCAGCATGTTCTCAATCGAATTTTCCACGAGGAAATCCCCGCATTTTATGGAGGACTAAAGTAAAGTAAAGTTTGGCTGCATGAAGCCATATGTCTAACTCGACCATTCAATTTATGTTGGATTTAGAAGATGAAATTGGAATTCACGTTATAACCTTTGATGATATTCCTATCAAGTCACCAGAAATATCCCCGATGGATTTCTGTGGATTTGGATTATTGAAACGAGTTCTTGCTCGACGCCGTCCAGCAACCGTTGAGGGTTTCTGGAAAGCCTGCAAACAGGAATGGAACAACATCAGGCTCGCCGTTCTGCAGACATCTTTTCTACAGTGGAAGATACGTTGCAGGATAGCAGTCCACAATCAGGGTCACCAAACAGAATACGATCGTTGGTGGAGAAAGGGGTTTTCTTCGTAAACTTTCTCCTCCAAATCGATACCCAAGATCGTAATCAACTTTCTCTAGTGTAGGTCGATATTATCCCAGCTTTTTATGATTTGGCCTCTCAATTCTGCAACAAACCGCTCTTGCTAAGCATTCCCGAACATTTCCTATATGGTTAAGATTAGGTCACATGGGAGGCCACTTCATTACTTTTATCCCTTTAGCGAGGAGTGACTCAAAAGTAGAGTTTGCATTGTACTGTATATTGAGGCATTGTCTTATTGGAACTCAAATGAAGATCCTCCAAATTTCTCTCCGATTGACAGCAGATGAAATTCTAACATCTGGTAATACTGGATAGCATTCATTCTTCCTGAAATAAATGGCAAATTAATTTGTCCGTGCCAACTACACCATTACACTTGCTGGAACTTGGAATAGAGTTCCTCATCCTTTTTAGATTATGCCAAAAGAAATTATATCCATCTGGACCGTCCAGATTTAACTTTTTCTCATCCCTCCAAATCACCTGTTGCTATTATATGGACCGAGACATCATTTCTCGTGCCCAGAGTAGTCTCACTTGTTTGTACCGTAGCCACCGGATATGTAAATCCGGTGGCTACTTTTGTACCTAGGAAGGAGTGCTGGTTGACCTAGTCTTTTTTATACAGAAATCTTTCTGCTTCATGAATAATATTGGCGACTGTTGTTCTTCCAACAGAGATATCTTTACAACGTGTCACAGTTCGAGTTGACATTTTAACTTTTGTCATTCGTTTTATAATTGCCCTTTTGTCACGGTCACTGAGTTTTGAGGGTTGTCCAGTGGATTTTTTCACCCCACAAGTATCTTTTGAGTTAATTATCAATTGGGGTATGTGAATGTCCCAACGGCTTTAGCTATTGATCTTCCTGATTGATCACTTCATGTAAAACGATTAACTTTTCAAATTCACTTGAAGGTTATCCTCTTGGCATTGTTTAGATATAATTAATTAATCAGAAAATTAATTTACACATTAGTAATCATTTATATTACTAGTTAATTAAAATCATGGTTCTCCAAATTCAAATTTATCTACAAAATTTGATAAAATCCCCAAACACTATTAACATCAAAAATAAAAAAATAAAAAAATAAAATTGAGATAAAAACTCCCCCCCCCTCCCTCTTAACAATGTGACTAAACCATCCAACTAAAGGTTTTTTTTTTAAAAAAATAATCTTTAATTAAATAATCAGTTCATAATGGGTATAAAATTCATATCAATGTCTCTAATTTGCTGTCACAATCTTTTAATCCATACACATCAATATGGCCCTGTGATCAAAAGTTCATTAAGAATAGATGATATCTGCATCCACGAAAAATTTCTTAGATAATTCTGATAAATGTCCAAATAATAGTTCAAGAAGAAACTGCATTATAATGTTGGATATCATAATTAATTGCCCATTATGTTCACAATTACATTATGTTCCTTTAAAGTTTTCGTGTGTACAACACACATCCTCAGAAGGTAGATAGAGAGTGATGCAAAAGGTAACTCAAAAAATGAAAATTAATTACAAAACAGGAAGTCACATGACAAGAGTTCGCAGTGATTAAAAAAGTATCACATAATTCTATTTAAGATAAAATAAATAAAAGATTATTTGACCACTCTTTGACTCTTTTCCCTTTATATTTTTTCTGGTGGTTGTGCAATTTTTTTGCCAACTCTCGAAAAGTCTTTTAATTCTATTTATTTACAATATTTTTACGTTGGGGAGAAATATTTCTATTAAAATCATGGTTCTCCAAATTCAAATTTATCTAAATGCCATGATAAATGTCAACTTGGTTTATCTAAATTGCTAGTTAATGCCAGCTGTTGGTTTATCCCATTAGCTGCCATAGTCCCCCATTCGGTATACTTAAACCATCTGCTCACGCAATCTTTCGCTTACTTATAAATACACGGCGGCGAAATGGTCCGTGATGTTTCTCCAAGCACGATAATAAAATGATCACTTTTCTTCTGTTAGTTAAGTATACCGACTCGTTTTACTGATCCAATCATCCTTTTTCATTAGATAAACGACACATGTTTTTACATGTAAGAAAAAAAACTCGATGATCAGTCAGCTCAGAAGTCTCTTCAATAAGGGTAATTATCAACGTCCTGAATGTACAAGATGATTCAGTCAATTTCTGACCATTTCAGTACTATGATTTATTGACCCATTAATGTTTACAAACTTAGCATTTCAGTATGATATTTTAGGCAGTTCGGAGTTTTTATTCCCGTGGAAAAGTCTTGATGATATGCTCAATGTGGCCACCACGAATGTTTTGAACTGCTCGCAGCCGAATGGTGAAGTTGTTCATAACTCTATCCAGGATTTCTGCATCCACAAGGGTGCAGCAGTCGACGATGCTTTGTCACAGCTGGTCTAGGGTTCTTGGTGCTGTAGTGAACACACTGTCTTTAAGGAACCCCCCAGAGATAAAAATCACATGGGTTTAGGTCAGGACTCGTAGGGGGCCAAAGAAAGCCACCCGAATCGACCAACCTTGTGCGAACATTTTCGACAACTTCGGCCGTTCGAACACGAGCTTCGCTCCCGCCTTTTTTCTTGCCTTTAACACATCCAGTGGCACGAAATTGCTTGACAAAATCCATGATTGCTTGCCTGCCTGGTGCGTCTCGACACTTATACTCCTCCCGGAACTTTCTTTGCACTGTTACAGGTGATTTTGTCTCGAAATACCATTCGACAACCTTGCATTTCTGCTCTGTTGATAAAGCGGGCGCCATTTTTCAACAATACGATTTTCATGCAGCGCCGTTGCAACAATACAAACTCCAACTATTTAGAAATTCGATATGGCGCTCATATTCTTTCAATTGTTTATCCCTAATGTACGTCATTCGAGTGAAATGGTCAGAAATTGACTGAATCACCCGGTATTATAATTGGATTTTTTATACCATTGTAATTCCGATGGGTAAAATGAGCCCAAACCTTTAAATTCCCATTTGGGGATCTGACTAACAGTTGAAATTTTGGGAAAAAAATCTGGTCCCATCTTCGAAATTACATATTTTTCTTAACATCAGGGTGTAAATGAATAGAAATTAGGTCTAAAAGAAATAAAACAAAAAATTAAGAAAAATAAATTTGGCAGTTAATGGTCTAAATTGACATTTCTTTACTTCAGGGAACAGTTTTTGCATTATGACTTTATCATTTTTGGCCAGGCACGTTTTGTTTTTTGTTGTTTTAATTTTTTCTGTTAAAGTTTTGACCATTATTATTTGTTCAATGCATATGTAATATAATCACGATGTTGTGATTTAATTGTTTGTTTTATTGCATCACCATTAATTAATTTATTTTTACGATAATGCAAGTGGTTTTATAATTTCTGGTCGCACCTTACTATCATTTGGTTCTGCAGTTTACCGTTTCGGAGGAATTAGCTGCATATATTTGTTTACATATATACATGCGTAGTGCCTACAGATTGAATTTTTATCGCGAAATTTCAAAATATCTTCGCGAATCTTGAGTTGGGGTGGATGAAAACATCCCACTATCTCTTAGTTGGTGGTCGTCTAAAAAAAATAACAAAATAATGTCTAAACAAACGGAGCAAATCTAACATTTCCTTATGATGTTATTAATTCGTGTGACAATTGTTATTAGATGGCGGATGCGAATGGCGGAAATTTCTCCTGAAAATTAGTTCGATTCTTTCTCCTGAAAATTAATTAGCCAGTATACAGGTGAGAAAAACAAGTTATAAAATACAAATATTTTTCTTGATTCAACCTATTCAATGCATGTGGGCATTATAATTTTTTTTTATAAATTATTAGTAATTTTCAGTAATTAGTTGTGAAATAAAAATATTAATGTGTATTCGCATAAGAAAGATATAAGCTTTCGAAAATTTATTTTTAAATTAAATCCTTTCTTAAGGACCATAGGCTATAGAGTGGCTATCTGCTACGTTCTTATACAGGACAGACAAATAATATTCAAATTGGGCAAGCATGCACGTTTTCCACTGATGGTACTTGTATTTAACGTAGCTGACTGTATTTCCACTCGCCTTTTCCTAAAATTATAATTTTCGCTTATTAACAAAAAGTTGCAAGAAAAATAAATCAATAATTTTTTTTAATAATTTTTAAACAATGGTCGGAAAATAATGTATCATATATTTGGCAAATGTACACGTAAGCGTTATATGTAAGGCGTTTTAATTTACTTTCCCAATGTCTCCAGCACTTCGCATTTACTACCTAGTTAGTAACATTTAGTGATGAATTGCTGCAAAGGACAGATGATTACAATACTTGTGTTCGTTTGTGTTTCTATCATCATCCTTATTATTATCATTACAATTATCTTGTACTTTGTTCTGAACGAAGAAGAGTAAATATTCATTTACATGCTACGCCTTGGCAACATTGGTATAAATAAATAGGTCTAGTCACCATCTCCCAGCAACAAAAATGATTCATATTAGGAAACCCAATCAGAACACTCGCCTTTTCCCCAAGTCAGGAGGATGTTATTATATGTACCTCGTTTTCCATCCGCTATTTAACTTTCCTCTTCTCTGTCGTGTTTTGTTTTAGAAGTCAGCATAAGTGATCACGACAGTCACAGCTACAGCTACTGCAGGGAGCTCCACAGCAAAAGCAATGGATGTCCGCTCTCTGTTTCGGTCGGCCACGGAACACCCACAACCTCTGAATATTCCCGTCCAAGGTAATACTATACCATTTAATTTTCAATTACCTGTTAAACTGACAATATATAATATTATGTCATTGAACTCGGGTCTCTTTTAGCGTGCGCCATTCAATAGTAAGTACAATTACCTGCGGGGGGGGGGGGGTCTAATGGATTTGATATGAATTCAGCGTAAATGTCATAAACTTAATACTTTGCTTGATTAATATATGCGTATATGATCTCAACATCACTAGTTCATGTTCTTCCCATATTCAATATTATTTTAAAATATAAGATTACCGAATTTTAGCCTTAAAGAATTTCTCCTATTGGAACATTAAACTTTGATATTCTGCATTATTGATGCTGATAAGAAAAATCTCCCCACGCAAAAAATAAATAAAAAAAGCCTAAACCTCTTTAAAAATATAAAAATGTGTACTATAAAAACCAGTTATCCTTATTTTAGATTATCCTGGCATTCTCCAGTTATCAGTAAGATTCAGATGTAAATCAGTATTAATAATTTAAATATGATTAGCTATTAAACAGCCATCAAATAAAATGAAATAGAAAGATCCTATTTCCTCCTTGTTAATTCACTGCAGCATTATTTTCCTTTGGTCTATTAAGAATTATTGGTCCAAGAAGACCGAGCAACCCCTCCATATTATCGGAATTAAGAACGCATTCTCAAGTTATAACAGTTTACTTTTTTAAGAATTACTTGCGGATTAATTAAGCTAAATAATTCATTATAATTTCCATTAGCTCTCGATTTTGAACAATTATTTTCACACATACATTTTCACCATTAAGTCAGTAATGGGATAATCCAATTATGAAATGTCAATTGGTTTCAGAAATTTTCATTATTATTATTGTTATTATTATTATTATTCAGATTTTTTATGTAAACAGATATTATAAAGTACGAGCACAAGTGATTTCCCTCTGCACCATTTGATTCAGATTTTATTAAATGCCTACGAATCGTTTTTTTCAATGACTGAAATAATGTTTGAACATCTGTTCAAATAAATTTCTATATATATTTTCGATGAGTTCGTTTCCTTTAACTGTTTTTTCTCGATGTGCCATAGAATAAATTTTTTCTAAATAAACATGCGTTTGTTTGTTTGTCTGTATGTATGGGTGGGTGGGTAGGTATGAAGATACTGAAAAATAATTAAACTGTTCTATAACATTAAAAAATATAAACGGAAACGTGTTGCCTTGAGGAAAAAAAACAAACTAATTTTTCTGTTCTTTTTCATCTTTTGATAATTCTTATTCGTGGTTTAAATAAATTATGTACATAATATATTTCTTATTAATAACACTAGTCAACACACATTTTGTGACTAAGACAACACATAGTGTTCTTAGTAGTAATTTGTATGTAGAATCCGAATCTGCTTTTAGATTTTTTCTATCACGTCACGTTCCCAAGTTATGCACTATGAGACTTCTATGTTAAAGTAATGGGTGTGAAGAGAAGCGTCTGCATTGTTAAACTATCCATATTTTGGGGCCGCAAGGAAATTTACCAGACCCCAAATAATGAATGATTTAAAAATGTTTCATTGTAAAACAAGAAAGCTGTGCGTGCTAGAGAAATTTAAAAATTATGTAAACAGCAGAAAAAATACTACCAAAAATCACCCATTTTCATTTTGTCACAAGAAAAATCTTAAATTTTGTTGGCCAGTGTAATCATTTATTTTCCAGTGCTGTCTTGGTAAGAAGGTATGTAATATTTCCAACGAGACGACACCAATTAAATTTCCAATTTCAATTATTGGACATTGTTGCAATGAAAATTAAACGATGTTTAATAATAAAAATTGGATAGTTAATGGGACACGCCCAATTTTTTTTCGTTGTACAGAGTATAATAATAAAAACACAAATTTTCTAAATATTGCATTCGATAAAATTCCTTACCAGTAAAACGCATAATAATTAGCATGTCGTTTATGAAATTTAAAGTGACGTTATATGCTTTGATTTCTAGGAACTCTACCGGAATGGTTTCAAGGAACTTATTATTCTGTCGGCAACGGACTCTTCGATTTACCGGGTGGCTTTACAGTCAATCACTCTTACGATGGTTTTGCTATCCTCTATTCCATTCGGGTTATTGATAAGACGCAGGTTGGGAATTATTTTAATTCAACCTTAAGCTAAATGACTATTAAAACTGTATAAAACTGGGTTTGTTTTTCAAAATGAAATTGTATTTTTTTTAAATTGTCAAAGGTCTCCGTTAAGTCGAAATTTTTGGACAGCGATGCCTACAAGAGAGCAGTGGCAACAGGCAAGCCCGTCTTCAATGAATTTGGTACGTTGGCCTTTCCAGATCCAAACAAAGGACTATTTTCCAGGTGAAGTTTATTAATTAACCATGTAAATTTTTCTTTTATAGCATTTAATAGGCTACATAAATTAATTAAGAATCGTGAGCAATGGCTTAGACAAATACTTAACTTTACTAGAGGTCAACAACAATTTTGTAAAAGAATCTTTCCTCTTTAGAATAATTTAAATTGCAACAAATATTTCCTTTATATATGCATTAGAATGCTCGTTTTGAAGTATTAGCAAATCTCTAATCTCCTGATATGTTATGTTGTATACTTTATAGTAAGTATTAATCATATTATTTGTTCCTTCAAAAGACCATTGCTCTCTCGAAGAAGTAAAAACCGAATCTGCTTGAATCAAATATTCTGGCGTTAAGTCATGACTTGGCTTTAATATTTCTTTCTTTGAGTCCTCCATGTTGAAAATGAATT
The DNA here is from genome assembly GCA_023313115.1 of Rhysida immarginata. NCBI lineage: Eukaryota > Metazoa > Arthropoda > Chilopoda > Scolopendromorpha > Scolopendridae > Rhysida > Rhysida immarginata. The sequence goes on from JAHWFO010008967.1 coordinate 2,287,000, forward strand.
GAGCCTTAATTATTATAGTTAATATAGAATAGTGAAGAAAAGTGCTTAGCGACATCAACTTACTTTGTCGCCATTTTTAGCCACTTAAATAAATGGAAATTGCAATTCTTTGAAAGCAGTGTCTTAACGACTGACCCTTTCAAATATACATGCTGGCCAGTGAATTACAAACATGTGTTTAATACACTTTTGAACCCCCTTTGGACCGAATTACAGCATATATTCGGATTCCCATATAGTCAATAAGATGTTGAAGCATTTGCATTGAGTGAGACGCTAGCGTTGTCCCCATTCTAACACCCGTTTCCAAAAACCCAATTTCCTTCTCCTTTTTAAAATTTGTCAGGAATTTACACAAAAAAATATCATAGAGAATATTATATTAATTGAATATACTCTGCATTATTTTAGACAAAGATGTAGAGTATTAAAAAAGCAAACATTTACATTTATTTCGCATCCAGTATTTTTTTTTCTAAGGATTCAAAAAACGACAGTTTTAAGAGCTTTGCAGCTCAATCTGTTCCTTTCATTCAAGGTAAAATTTGCGACCTCTATAACGCCGTCCTGATATGATCATAGCAGTTGAAAGGGACGTTACTATTAACTAAACCAAACCAAATTTCCTGTTCTTTGCAGAAGTTAGGGATTTACGAATAGGCAAGCAACTGCCGATATGAATTCGCTTCTTCCTGATATGAGTCGGAAACAACCTTGGTTAAAATCATTTGTCAATTGTTGCGAGTGGACGTCCTGTTTCTCCGTACAAATCGTTTTAAACGACCGTGGTCTCACTCATAATTGATTGCCTTTGAGTCACATTTACCCCTTTTACACAAAGATTGTGGATCATTTTTCCAACGGTTGAATGCGCTGGATATCGCACCTTTCGAGAATCTAGTCAGCTGCTTCGTTGATTCAATCGTGGCTCCGGCTAGACAAGCACCAACAATGAATCCCTTTTCGAAATCAATTAGGTCATTTTATTCCCTCATGTTGATCAAGTTTTATGTTTAGACTCACTCAACTCTTTTTTTAAATAGTTGCTAAGTACACGCTTGAATCACATCATCTCAAACTACTTTGCATAAAAACGGATTAAAAATGAATTTACATATTTTTCACACATGTTTCTAATTAATGGGACAGTGTTTGAAGAAATCTAAGCAATTCGGCATGAAATCGAAAAACTGAGGAAAAGCTCAAATATAGCTTGGCAGAGGAAAAGCTTAAGTAATTACTTCATAAAAGTCTGCAGGAAATGTTAGTTTAGTAGGAGCTTGAATAATGCCAGGGATATGGTAGTATTGCACTTTTGATATCATATTGCAGTTTAGTATTGCACTGGAGGGATCTTTTCTACTTTTTACTGCTTCAAATTTTATTAAATCACGGGCGTTTAACCATTGGAAATGGGCATTCACTATACTTCTCTAGGTGACTTTGAAAACATACTTTTTCACTATAGGTATATTTTTAACAAATACTAGTTCATGCTTGTTCACTAGAGATGGCTAATGGTATTATTAGTCTATTGATTTCTCTTTGACATATTTGTATTAAGGCTTAAATAATTATTTTAATTTTAAATCGCAATTTAAGAAATAACGTAGACTACCTATAATTTTAAACACAGTCTTTAATATCGTTCACTTGTAGAATGATATCACAATTAGTTCCGTTTGCTTTCACGGACAATAATTCGATGAATTTAACTGTGATAAAGGGAGGCCTGTTTGCTTTAACGGAAACCTGTTTCATGCATCAATTGAGTCCCGATACGCTAAGTTCCATTCAAAAGGTGAATTTATTGTAATAATCCCATTTATGAAATGTATTAGAAATTTAATATATCATATGATTATATAAATTATTTTTATTTAACAGGTAGATCTTTTAAAAACCTTTGGTTACGGCTATATGTCTGCTCATCCTCTGCATGCCGACGATGGGAGTACTTACTGTGTCACCTACACCTTCCATACGGGACTCAAATACAACGTCGTCCAGTTTCTGCCACCTGCATCTGCTGAGAACGATACAAATCGCAGTAATATTTCCTATCTATTTATTCACTTGTCTATTTTAAAGTTTCAATTCTGCTTATCTTTTTATCTAACCAAATATTATCTCTTCCTGATTAAAAAATTAAGCAGAATATTGGCATCTCCGTCGGCCTCGGTGGCTCAGTGGTTGCGTGATTGCCTCTGATGCCCGAGGACGCGGGTTCGACCCCGGCCAAGGACGACGAGGATTTTTTCAGGGGGAAAATCCTGAGATCACGCACTTCCTTCGGAAGGGAAGTAAAGCCGTTGGTTTCGTGTAGTCGTTTACTGGCTGTACGTTAAAGAACATTTTGTGAGGCAAAATTTGCGGCCCCTATAACGTCGTCCTGAAATGACCATGTCAATTGAAAAGGACGTTAATACCAAACAAACCAAACCAACCAACCACGATGATATCTACAGTACATGGTGCTTACGAACTCTGTGTACAAACTTTTAGCAATGGTAGAGGACCTTATTTTGAATAAACTAGGGGTCGCATATAAATCCTTGATAACACGAAATAATAAAATTCTTTTCTTCCTTTCGTGTTATCCTAGTGTCCATAGGTTTGTCTGTGGATTTATATCTTATTAAATCCTTTGATACATAAAAAAAAGTTAAACAGCTAATTCACATTTTTTCTCGAATGGAATAACCATTATTTAATATTTAAATTCATGAACATAAATTACCATTATCTGTCACACTTACTTAACTTTGAAATTAAACTGGGGGTCGCAAATAAATTATTGATACAGAAACAAAAATTTCAAAACCATGGCCTTGTCAGAAGTTCAATGACAAGACTCTGTGAGGCATCCATTGCTGTTTGAACACCTTTTGTAATTTTACAAACATGTAGCAGTTGGTTATTAAAAACACTGTTACCATCAGTATCAAGTTTTCTATTTCTTCGTCTTCTCGAAATACATTAACGAGAGAGACAATATTATGAGGAACTGTTGTATGTATGATGTTTGACAATTTTTTTTTATGTACAGTCAACCAAAGGAAATAATCCACATGAGTTCATGCTAATGTGTTGTTTAAATAGCTTTTTTAATTATAATTATTTAAATTTAATAATCTTAATAATGTTAACTCTAAATGTAATATTAATTTTATTAAAAATAAATTAATATTGAAACGGTAAAACTTAGAGTAAAATTCAAGTGTGGATTATTTCCCTTTGACTGTACCAAGGATTCATTTGCGACCCCCGGTTTATTGGCAAAATATATTCTAAAGGTCCACTACCACCCCTAAAAGCTGTAAACACAGAAGTCGTAAACACTCTGTATATTATATATAGGCTTTGGACAAAATAATGGAAACACTCATGTTAGTCTGATTCGCGCCGCTAACTATTTTTGTTTTGCCAAGCAGTGTGTGATAATATGCTTCTTTTATCTTCCTTGGTATGTAATTTGTTCACCTGTTAGCTGGCATCAATGCATCGTGCTGTTATGCGTATGATTGTGTATCTTTTCTAACCTTACCGACTTTTAATGAGGGCAAATTGCTGATGCCCGTCTAGCTGGTGTCAATCCCTGACACAAACTTCCAGTTTGTTAATTGTTTCGAAAGCTATGGTATCGAAAGTCATGTCAGCATATTTTGTTAAGCACCTAGAGGACGGAGGTGGAGGCTGAATTTTGTTAAGGCAGAGACAAACGGGCATTAAAGAGGACTGTGACATCTAAGAAGAAAACAACTGCTAGGTACGAGGTGTATTTTTTAAGTAAGTACCGCTTTGTAATAAAAACAAAACTACTATACGAGGTCTGTTCAAAAAATACGTAGACTGTTTGAATTGCGCGGGCCCTGTTGGTCCCAATCAAAATCGCTTGGTGTCGCCATCTTCTGACAGATCTGCTGATTACAAGGCAGTTTTTTGATTGCAAATATCAGTATTGGTTGATTAGCTACGCGGTTGTTTGTGAAGTGTGGTTTTTTTCGTTTGGCGGATTTTTAGAATGAGTGACTTGAACGAGCAAAGAGTTGCTGTGAAATTTTGTGTTAAACTCGGAAAAACTGCCACTGGACGAGTGGAAAAGGCCAGAATTGTGGACGAGAGGTGACTGGTTGTTTCATCACGACAACGCTCCAGCCCATTCAGCCCTCAGAACTCGAGAGTTTTTGGCCGAACACTCGATCACTGTTCTTCCTCACCCACCCTACTCACCTGACCTCGCTCCTTATGACTTCTTCTTGTTTCCCAAACTCAAAAGACCTTTGAAAGGAAGGAGATTTGAGACTATTCCCGACATAAAGGCAAATGCGACGAAGGCGCTGACGGACATCAAAGAAGAAGCGTTCCAGGACTGTTTCCAAAAGTGGAAACACCGTTGGGATAAGTGTGTGCGTCGGGGAGGAGAGTACTTTGAAGGGGACCCAGATGTGTAACTTCTGAATAAAGTATATTTTGTTTTATGACGTCAGTCTACGTATTTTTTGAACAGACCTCGTACATATTTTCAAATTTTTTTTCTTTATCGGATTCTATATACCTTTAATATTTTTCCACATTGTTTTCAAGTTTAATTAAACACTTGTCATAGCGCTCAATAAGCTTCTGCATGCCCACTTCATAGAAGTCTGCCAGCGGTGAGGAAAGCCACGCAGTTTTCACTTCTTCATCATCGCTAAAACGCAGGCTGCCGATGAATTCGTTTTAAATACCGGTACAGGCAGTAGTCACTGGACGCAAGGTCTGGATCGAAAGGCCAAGTTGTTCCCAACCAAAAAGATCTGAGTAGTTGGGAACAACTTGAGCACCCGCTTTACAGTCCGGACCTCGCGTCCAGTGACTACCACCTGTTCCAGTATCTAAAGAGTTGATCGGCAGCCTGCGTTTCAGCGATGATGAAGAAGTGAAAACTGCGTGGCTTTCCTGTGTGGAAATTATGTGTAAAAGTAGTTAAAATGTATAGAGAATTTAATTCAATAAAGAAAAACAATTGAATATATATAAGTAGTTTTGTTTATATTACAAAATGGTAATTGAAAATACGCCTCGTATTATGAATGACAGCAGAGCTGAACTTTCATATTTGTAATCCCGCTTGGAATGTACAGAAGGTCATTCAAACTTTATGGAAACGATTTTATTTTTTTTGAATTTTAGTCTAACAACAATCCATATTCATTTTTCCTCTCATGTTCTATCTGGTTCTTGACAATAGCCCGACACCGGTATTTCCAGGATACAAGACTGTTCCTCTTGCGCAGCTTTCCAAAGTCCAATCAAAAAGTTTTGCACCGTCGCTTCCCGAGGGCTATCTTGAACATCCCGAAAGCGCAGAAATCCATTGGGGCGGCTTAAGTAGAGCCATGCTTCATCCAATTTAACAATCTTTTACCACTTGTGGCCGGCTAGGAATTTCTCGTAAAACTTTCGGCAATTCACCTTCCTTTCTGCGATGTGACGAGGCAAGAGCTTATGAACTTTCGGCTTGTGGACTTTACGAAGATTCAAATCTCTGTTGATAATTTTGTTTACTGCTGCGGGCGATATTCCTAGTTTCGAAGCAATACTTTTTTGTGTTGGGAGATTTTCGACGGAGACCAATTTTCGTACTCTTCGAATGACATCCGCGGTCCTCACTTTCTTGGGATGCGCTTTCGGACCCGGCAGTTGACCCATTCTTTCTGCAGATCGAGCTTTACCACAGGAATTGAGTATATTGAAGACCCCTTTCTCAGAAATAACAAGACCTTTTTGTTTACAACATTGTACTATTTGACTGTACGTGTAATTCTCCTCGGATAGGGCTTTCGGTGACATAGTTATCTGAAAACAAAATAATTATCCCACCAACGCGTGCTTATTTATGTACTAAACGTTTCTTACCCATAATTCCCGTTCATGCAGATAAACTTGCATGCACGTAAAAGTGATTTTAATATTGTTTCCATATAGTGTGAATGACCTTCTGTATTACTGTATTTCTTCCATGGCGATGTAATTATGAGGACTGAAGATCTATACAGTTCATGACATTTTCAAACGATCAAAACACTAAAATAAATTCATAGATGGCGATATCGACCAGATAACTATCACACGATCACAATTTTATCTCATTTTACAAGATTTTTAATGCACTTTTTACTACTTTTAGAAATAAAACTTTCCTTTAATTTTGCAATTTTCAGTGCAATGTATCATGTTTTTTTAGAAGGTATACTGTATTGACATTCTGAACACATTTAATCGCATATATTTTTTCAAAAATGTCTTTCTCGTATATCTAATTATACAGGGTGTTTCAAAAAGTATAATCCAAACTTCACACACAGGTAGGTGGCATGAAGGTGAACAGATTCTGTTAATACATGAGCGGTTGGAACTCAACCATTGCCAAGGTAACGTTAGAGGGGGGGAGCAGTAATCGGAGTGCACATGAAAACACATGAGTAAGTATGCATTGTGCACACGTTTATTATGGAACTGCGAATCCACTGAAGCTTTACAAAAGATGCTCGAAAGATACCTCACATGCATAGTATCGACGCAACATGGACTCCCGTATGCGGCCAAAGATTCCGGGCATTTCTTTGATGTCGTCTGAAACAACTGCGATGCGAGCTGCAGATCGTCAATGCTTGTCATAGATGTTCGGTACACAACTGATTTTATGTGGCCCCAAAAAAAGAAATCCTTGCCAAAGAACTGCAACCTGTTTGTGTTGCGCCGTCATTTGCATGCTTTATCACTTGTTCCCCCATTAACTTGACAATGGTTGAGTTCCGACCCCTCATGTAGTAACAGAATCTGTTCACGTTCATGCCTCCTACTTGGGTGTGAAGTATGGATTATACCTTTTGAAACACCCAGTATACTGTTGGAAAGCATTCTTCATCTATTTGATCATTAATGGTGAAATATTTGAATTTACAACTTATACAACAGAATCTAGTTCAATTAAGTTGTTTTAGTGTTCTATTATACATCTTGATTTGGATTTGTTTACTTGCCGTTATATTTGCAGATGAAACGAATAAGCTGTCACAGGCAGACGTCCGAATGCTAGCCACAGTCTCTTCGAGTTGGAAGACTTGCTTTGGTTACATGCACAGCTTCGCCTTGACGTCAAATTATTTCATAATTTATGAGCAACCTTTCCTTTTGAATAATTTAAAACTTCTGACTTCACAAGTCCAAGGAAGAGCTCCTAAAGAAAGCTTTGAATGGCATTCAGATGAAAAGGTAAATAACCCGTGTAAGAGCATCAAATAATTGCTTTTCGGTTTTAAAGTTTTAAATTAATATGAAGCCAAATGCAATGAACATTTTCTTAGCGATGTTTTTCGAAATGTTTAAACAAGAAAAAAATTATTTGAAATACATAATAGCAACATGATACTTTATTTACAGTATTTCCATTAATAAAAGGAAATATGTTCATTAATTTTTTTTCATTTGTTCAGTATTTATTCCCTTTAAAAATTTCCTCTGAAATAAAATAATAAATAAAAATTTCCTCAAAATTAATTTCATGCTTCATGTATTGCTATAAAAAATTTTTGCTTTAATTTATAAATTGTCCGTTTCAATGCAATATTAACTGAAGATTTATTTTTGCTATTCCAGATTACATTTATTCTTATTGATCGTTTGACCGGAGAAGCGGTGGAGACAAAATATCTAAGTCCACCATTATTTATCACTCATGTGGTGAATGCGTACGAAGAAGATGGACACATTGTTCTAGATCTAATTGGTCGAAAATCATCTGCAATTGTTGAGAATTTGTATCTTAATAAACTCCGAGAGAATTCGTTTCACCCCAACGATCCACCGCAACTGTATCGTTTCGTACTGCCTCTCGTCCAAGAAATCAATGTGAGTGGCCGCTCATTTAATGGGAGAAAATGTACTTAAAAAATATATTTTCTTTAAATAGAATAAGTTTTGTATTGTCCTTACATCGTAATTAATATATTAATTAATAATTGTATTAACTCTAGATAGCTAACGTTGGTCGATTCGATGAATGTCAGTCAAAAAATTGTTAACACTTTTATCATTAGGAGTGTTTAGCTTGAATTCACTGCTGGAGTCTCTCGCTGGAAGTCTTCGTGGAGGAAATAAGTGTTTTAGTTTTTGAGATATCACGTCATTGTTAGTCGTTTTGACGAATGGTTAACTTTGTGTTAGTTTTTGCTATTACATGTAACTGAATATAGTTGAACCTCCCTATAACCAAGTTATTGAGATCTCCCAAAAAAATTCATTATAAGGAAAATTCGTTATATATATAAACATTGTAGATATTCGTTATATACACAATTTATATGTTGGGACCAGAGTAAAAGTCGGTTATAGGGAAGAATTCGTTATATAAGTGTTCGTTATAGAAAGGATTAATTGTATAGATTTTTCTTTCAGATTTTTATTGCTTATAATAATATCTTTTAGAAGAGTGTTGACTGACGCTGTATTTGTACGAATTCTACAAGAAAATAGAGCCTACATGGCCTAAAACTAAGAGATAAAATCATAGATGTCCTAGGTCTCACTGCCTTTAAAATTTGATGTTCATTGACAAATCTGTAAAAATAACGTCAGCTTTAAATTTCTAATTTTGAATTTGTGGCTTTATTAAGCGATCGTCTATGTGTTATTTACAATTAAAACCTAATCAACAAAACTGTTTTTGTTAGGAGAAAAAAAAAATTACAAAATTATTGCTCGTCAAAATGACGAGTCATTAGTCTTTTAGGATGCTAGCTATGCAGGGTTAAAGGAAACTTTCGAAATATTAGTTTTCAAAACCGATAAAATCTATGGAACTCTCTTCCTCATAGTTATCATAATGTTGATTATACTGGAGATTTTGGCGTTTGGGTTTATGAGAGTATTCCATCTTTGAATTGTATTCCCGTCTTCTTTAATCATGTGGTAGATTTTACTTATCTGGATTTTAGTTCTTATATACAGGGTGATTTACATCGAATGTAAAATACTTAAAGGGGGTATTATAGAGGTTAAGATAAACACAAAACGTCCTATGAACATGGGTTCAAATATGAACGATAACTGAGATATGAACAGAAATAAAAATGCCGCCACCAAGATCAACAAGTTAATAACTCAGATTCTGTAAAGCCTAGATTAATGAAATTTGGATGAATAACAGAGTACATAAGACTATGTATACCGTTAAAATTTGATCTAATTCTAACAAGAAGTTTCCAAGTTACTCATTCAACATCATAATACGTGTTCACTTGTGAGTACTAACTAGCACTTGTCACAATTTTGACTGTGTAACTCGGAAACTTCTCGTTGGAATTCAATCAAATTTTAACGGTATACACAGTCTTATGTACCTTGTTATTCCCCCAAATTGCATTAATCTAGGCTTTACAGAACCTGAGTTATTAACTTGTTGATCTTGGTGGCGGCATTTTTATTTCTGTTCATATCTCAGTTATCGTTCATATTTGAACCCATGTTCATAGGACGTTTTGTGTTTATCTTAACCTCTATAATACCCCCTTTAAGTATTTTACATTCGATGTAAATCACCCTGTATATTGGAAGACCTGCCTGATCTAATAAATTGGCCAATTAGTAGGCGTCCTAGAGAAGGTGATAGGAAATAATGAAAAATCACTGCTGAAGCTTTTCTATTTTTTATTGTTTTCCATAATATCGATTGCATTTTATCTAGGTTTTCATATCTTTTTCGTGTGTATTATTTTATAACAGTTTCTCTTAAAAACGTTTTTTTTTATCTGTAAACATTTTCTGAATTTATCGTTTCTCATTAAATTTATATTCAATAAACAATTCAGAATGGTCTTTATTTATGAAATGTGTACTTCAGATGTTTAAATTATTTATGAAAATAGGAAAGGAAATGTTTATTTAATACTTTGTAATAATACAGCATGCAACATGTTTTAATAGAAAAATTGTAAAACGCACTTACAAATCCACAAATAAGATTTTAATGCCCCAGATTTACATTTCGTGAGTGACTATTGAAGGAAGGCATAACCTCCGAAATGTACATCCGAATCATTAAATGTTTTATGTATAGATTTGTGGTTTTTAAGTCACTGTGTTACTCTTGTCTTCACAATTTCTATCACTATAAATTTTTTATATTATAAATCTGATTTAAAATAGAAATGGAACACAGAGTGGTATATGGAACACAATTTCTGTCACTATATCTTCTAAAAAGCTTCTAGACCCATAAATCTCCCCCCCCCCCCTCCATTGTGTCTGTATATAAGACGTCTTCTAATACCCCTATCATCACTTTTAGCTTTTGCTCTGACAAAGGATAGTTTTCAGGATCTTATCACTCTGTGTTCCTTTTTTTATTTTATTCCAGGATTTTGTGCCTCGTTCTTCTTTTCTTTTACATCCGTGATTTAACATAAAAAATACATTCTCCATCCCTTCCCGCATATTTTATTTTTTGTGTAGAAACTCACAAACGAAGAAAATCTGGTGAAGTTGAAAGGTAGCGAGGCGACAGCCATCCTCACGAAGCAGGGCGTCCTCTGCACTCCCGTCACTATCGGTGAGCCAGGTGAGAAGAAGAATACTTAGAATTCATCAATCTAAAGTATTTAAAGCAACGGATCTTATGTTTTAACCAACAATGAATGGTTTTATGCTAGCTATTGAATTTTTATGGTTTACTTTAAAAAAGGAGAAATGCTATTAATTTAATTAAGGATATTCCCGTTGCAGGATTTGATTTCCCCACTATCAACACAAAGTTTACGGGTAAAAAATATCGGTATTTATACGGCACTGGCTATTTCGAAGAAGGTTTCTATAGAAGAGCAGTAAGAATATTTAATGATATCTAGGTTAATAACAAAAACCCTTTAAATACATTTGAAAAAAAAATATCATTTATAATTTCAGATTTGTAAACTAGATCTGCTTACAGAACGGATACAATTAATAAAATTCGAAGATACCCAGTGTTCAAGTGAACCGCTATTCGTTTCTCGTCCCGATGGCTTCGTAGAAGACGATGGTGAGGAAATGATAACATAATAAACTAGTAAAATCTATAGCAAAATCTTTAATTCAGTGGTCGTAATGTAAAATCTCTGAAATGGTAAATGCCAATAGAAAAATTTCTTCTGCTCAATTCTTAGATCCGTTAAAATTATTTGGGGAATAATCAGTCTACATTGATTCTTACTTTTTACATTCCCTCCTGTTCATAGCTGAATTGAGTTGTAATTAAAATAAAAATTAAACAAAAGGTAAAGATAAAATTGACTTAATTTGGTAGCTCAATATTCCATTTGATTATTATCTTCTGAGAAATCTGAAAGCAGACTAGAAATCATCTGAGACTTTATTTCTCGAAGTGAAACATCACCACAGCAAATATCCTTATTTCTAATAAATAAATAAATAAATAAATAAAAGCTCTCAGATTCTTCCAGTGATTTCGGTTTCGCGTAACATTGAGCAAATTAACATAATTTTCTTCGAATATTTTACCCAAAACGCTTACTTATGGTGTGTCTAAAATTCTGACATTACAATTGATATACTAGCAATTTTACGTGTCCGCTCTTATTAAACTTCCAGATTTTTTTATTTGTATTTAAAACGATGCTTTTTTATAATACACAAAATCAATGTTGCCAAACATGAACACATATGGCCAGTTGCGGTCGGCATCGATCAGCCCTTTTTTAAGCACAGCTTTTGTGATGATTTGCTATGATGGCTTAATTTTCCATTTCATGTAATATTATGATATATTAAATTTTACTGGCTAATATTTTAAATGTATAGCCTAAATACAGTAAGACCCCGACTTACGTCATTTCGCACTTACGTCATTTATAAATTTCCACCACTGTTTCAGTGTTACGTCGCTTGTTTCGCACATACGTCAAAAAATGCGATTTGCTTTCCCAAAAAAAATTATAAAAAATGCAACAGTGTCGAAGCCCACGCGATCATTTGGCATTGTTGAAATCCCATCGGTTTTCGTGACGTATTTTAAATATGAATTTTGTATTTTAGATAACTAAGTAAATACAGTAGAATAAAATGCATCAATGCCAAACATGGGTCATTTACTTTTTTAATAATTCATTTTACTTTAAATTTTAAATATCTTTATTTTGTTCTTAAATTTATTTTTGCAAGACGTCACAAAATCCATCTGTTTGCATGATGTCACAAAATCAGTGCCACGGCTTGATTATATCGCGTCGGCTTCGACAGTGTTCGGTTATTATCGTGAATCGTGGATGTTTAGACTTACGTCACAATTTTCGGGAACCAGTTAGTGACGTAAGTCAGAGTCTTACTGTATATATAAAATTTATCATGAATTATACCATGGAAATTACGGATATGCTTGTTTATGCACTAAGTTGGTTGATTCATTAGCCGTCAACATCTAATGACTTTATGTCATTTTGCCCCCTTTAACGTGACTAATATCTTCACTCAGTTCTGAGACAATTCTATATGATTTTAACCTTACCCATTCCTGAGACAAATATCGATGCCTAGGGTGGGATCCGAAACCGCGATCCAACGGATTCGAGGATTATTTACAGGGCCGCAAACTAAGAAGAATATACCAAAGTCGTTACAAATATAAATCTAGATTAAAATAGTACTATTCTATCAAAAATATGCTAAGTACAGATTTTCTATTCTAGTAAACGATTCATAGCCATAAAACTTTGCTTAGAAAAGCTACCCTAAAGAACTCGGTCATTTTGTGCTATTATTAATATTGTTTCTTACTTTCAATAGGATTGGTCATCGCATCTATGGCAGAGACAAAGACGAATCACCCGAGCGCCATCATCTTCGTTGATGCAGCAACTTTCCATGAATTGGGTCGGGTGAATATTCCCTACAAAATCGCGCACATTCAACACGGTATATTTCTTCCGATGAATAAAAATGAAGATAACAAGGAGAAAAGAGACAAATGATGCTTGAATGCGATATTACATCTGTCACAAATTGTTCTCTCCGGAAGAGTATTGACTCAACTCTTACTTAAAAAGCGAATCAAATAAGCCATTATGTGTGTTTAAAGATGGAAAAGGTTGAAATACGTATATAGTTTATTGAAACAATATTCAATTTAAAAACACCTCTAAAAATACATTAAATAAAAGACAAATATATTTCTTTTCGTAGGACAAATAACTATTCTATTTATTACTATTTGTGAATTTTAAAAAAATAATTTTCCCGGAGTTTTATCCTCGAAATCTCTATTAACTTTCCACTCGTTCTCTTTCAGGTGAAATATTGTAATATAACGCCATTAAAGCACAATTTTTTTTTTATTTCTAAGCAGAATATTTTTAGCGTTGAATCAAATTGTAAGAAAAAAGAGAGAGAGAAAGCGAGGGAAGGAACCCGATTTATATCTGTTGTAAATTATTGATTAGTTTACGCAGGTGATTTATGGCATTCAAATAGAATGGACTAACAGAAAAATGGGAACGTTTTTATTATTCTGAAAAACGGGCGTTGAGTTGAAGCAAATATGAAGAATTTCATGTTCCATTTTGTTAACCTGAAGTACAAAATATCAATTAAGTTATTGCATTATTTCTAAATTTCCTGAAATAGAGCGTGCACATATAACGTAATTTAAGTATTATGGAGTGTTATATGCAGCGATGAATAAGGTGAATATAATGTAATTATTTTTCATAACCCATCGAAAAAAAATGTTTTAATAAATGCCAAGAATTTCTGGCCCACATCTTAGTTTTCATTGATTTTCCTTTCACACACAAAACTAATTGAGGTCATGCAATAGAAAAGAAAGAAGAAGAAAAAGCGTTGCATATAATATTTAAGGATTTACTTTGAAATGTTGTCTCTTTTGCGGGGTTTTTTTTTTGTTATTTTATTTTACAGATAAATCATTTTGTGTGTGGAGATTTTCATTTCGGTGAAATAACATTTGCAAGTATTGCGATCGACCTCGAAGGCCACTTGGACTTGCATTCCGGGCGGTGCGTACGGACCGCATGAAGCGCGGCAATTCTTCGGCCCTAAACAGGAAAAAAAATTAAAGAAAAACGCTAATGTTAATGTTTTAACTACTGAAAACAAAGACTGATGATGTCATTATCGATTAACGAATGTAACAATTCAATTGGTGATGATGACTGATAAATTTTTTGTGGCTGTCTCAAGACGTATTAAGCTCGATAAAAATATACAGGACAGAAGCATACCGTGAACAGCAATGAACCTCATAGTTGCCTCTGAAAGATAGTAAGACAATAAACCTGCTTCAAACATGAGAATTATAAGAGTTTTAACCATTTCTTTGAAATAAACTTGCTTGGGTAACGATCAGAGATGACTCTAATTTGATTTCATGGACACGAATTTTAATTATTTTATTGCAAATTCAAATCGGTGATATAAATAAAGCATAATAAAAGAAAAATAATGTTTTCGAAAATCATTTCGAAGAAACACCGAACAGTTTCATAATTGGCAACATTTCAAAAACACTCTCTTCGATGTCTAAAAATATATCTAACGAGATGTGGAACAATTAAGTTTTTTTTATTTTTCTTGGTTTAAATACCATACAAGAAGACAAATTTAAGGCCATGCAATAATTAAATATTAATAATGTTAGACAGCGAACTGAATTTAAATGGAAAGGAATTATTCTTCAAACGGGATTTTCGTTTCCTCTGTAATTTTATTGAATTTCCTGTTTGCGCCAAATGTCTGACTCATCACTTAAATTACATTAGCGATTTAAAAAACATATGTACTCATGTGCTGTTATGAAATTTGAATATGTAGATGACGTTAGTAAGGTTTGAAATCGTAAAAAAAATATATTAAGTTCTTTAACAGATTCGTCAAATAGAGTCAAACAGATTCGTAAATTTATAAATAGACAAACTTCAAAATTATCTGAAATTAAAATACTAAAAAAAAAGTAATTCATTAAAAACCTGACCCTAATGTACATAATGAAATTTGATGAGAAAAAAAAAATTCGGTGATAAAAATTTCCTCAAAATCGTATTAGTTTAATACATACTTAGGTTAGTTCCGTACCACGAGATGAATCTAAACTTTTTTTATGTACGATTTATATAAATCACGTAATAATTTTGTTTGCAATAGATTTTTAATCGCTAAGTTTTGAACAAATATTATTGACATTTAATTTTTTTCATTATTCAAATGAAATTATTTTGCATTTGCGAACTTACCTACTCTCTCAAAAAAATCCAATCATCCATTTTAAAGCAGGAAAAGGAAAAAAATTGAAAAGGAAAATTTTTATAAAATTAAATTCATCCCTTAAATTTAATTACAAGTTATTTATAAATAAATAAATTTTCTTATACTGGTTTTATATTTTTATTTCATTTTTTTAACTGGCTTAATTCTGCAAGTAAGCAGCCAATCGTATATAGTCTAATGTAATAATGTAAACAAAGGCATGTTTAAATTTTACCTTTTCGAAGAATGGATTTCGCTCGATGAATGCGTTGGAAAATGCAAAGAAACACTGAAAGTTAGGCAAGCAACGGAATAACGAGTTCATAAAGAAGCAGTAGAAGTATTAGTGGTGCGTATATTAATTTTAAATTTTCACAAAATGCCTGTATTAACTTGTAGTCAGTAATTCTAAAAATAGCTGTAATATTTTTAATTTGAAAATTATTGAATAACCCAGAGCCAAATTTGCCAATGTTTAAGATACGCCCAGCTATTTATGATAGAAATCAGTGATGCAATTTTGAATGGGAGTGAATTTTGACATTTAAATATCAAAAAAAAATCACAAGAAATGAACAACGTTAAGGAAAATCATGGATGTAGCCAAGATTTATGTTGGGAGAGAGGGGGGAGGTGGAGTCAAATACATGTGGAAAAATGCTGCAAATATCAGCTTTATCTTTGCAGAATAAAGCTAATACAAATATTCTAAAGTTTCGCCGTTTCCACCATAAATCAAGTTCATGTATTTGTATATTTACTTGATTTGAGGGAAGGGGGCTATGCTTCCCCTTGGTTATCCCATGAAGAAAATAAATGTTTTGTGAAAATTATGTTACATGCTCTCAATTTAAAAAGTAACTATTAAAGTGATGGGTAAACACATTAATGTTGGAGATTTTTTTTAATACACCAAAAGTCCTGGATATTTTTTTTAATTTTTTGACGACTCTATTGACAATTGAACTGTTTATCTTACCTTTTTTTTTAATACCTCCACAATTTCTTGCTATATTGTATGAGCTCAATTCTACTTGAAAGCTTTGATATTTGCTTTGTCTATTCCTTTTCAACAATTTTTGCATCAGCTTGTTCTATAATAAGAAATTTCTTCACTGCTCTTTTTTTATTTTCCTGATCTCGAGATTTTGGTATCTCAACGTTTTTTAACTCCTGGAATCCGAAAAGCATTTTTGGAATTATATCTGTATGTGTGTGAACACATTAACTTAAAAACGCAACAGTTAGATGGAAAAAATTTGATATTTGTTCCTTACACAAAAATTGTAGGTCCGTATCGACTTTTGAACCATGCGGGAAGTGGTACTTTGCCTAAATACATACTTGATTTTTTTATACATATACTGTATAACTAGGACTTTAAATAAAGGTAAACAAATAAACTTTAATATAGGCCGTTATAATGATGAAAGACAATTAGACATCAAATTTCATAAATGAAACAGAAGAAATGGTCCAAGAATAGCAATATGGTAGCGTCTTTATTAAGTGTTCAACGTGTATCGATATCACCTCATCCTCGGAACTGTGAACGACTACAGAGTTACAATAGCTACAACACCCGATTATATGGGAGGTGTCCGAATCGTACAAGCAGATGGGGTACCTTGTCTGAACACCTATCCAATATCTATATACAGGGTGTAAACTAAATTTTGGGCACGACTTGAGGATCGTTTCCTAAGGACAAAATAAGACTAAAATATTCTTGAAAGTTTTCACTGCTAGGATATGGCATGTAATATATCAAACGACTCGTAACGACCTGTCATGAACGAATATATAAGAATAATTACAAAGTTTGAAGATGGTTGAATTTGATTCAATGGTTATACAGTGTTTCCAAAATGATCTTTACCACTTTGACAACGTATATTTCAGGGGATAGGTAGAAAGGTGCGGTTTGCGGCATATTGTTCACACACACCTAAAGTTTTGTTTTTGGTGCCCCTCCTCATTGGGACTTGATCGTTAGGAAGGCTTTGGACGCCACATTTCCAGGTCGCTGGATTAGCAGAGGAGGACCCATTTTCTGGTCTCCAAAGTCTCCAGACATAACCCCATTAGATTTTTGTGAAGGATACTGTCTACCATACCCCGCTGCGGGACTTGAGGTTTTTAAACTTGAAATTACTACGGCACAAGGCCTCCCATTACTACATATTACTACGTTAAGTGTCCCAAAATACTACCTTATTACTACAGTAGGGGAGCTTTTTTACTAAATATAGATCAGTGCTTTTGAAGTGCTATACAACGCAAGGCAAGAAGTTAACTTTAAACGAGTCAACATTGAGAGGGAGTGCAAGGGAGGGCGGCATATTTCAGCACCACCTACCAGCACAAAGCAACAAATATCGGTTTCTAGATTTTTTGTACTTATTTATTACAGTCCGTCCCAAAAGTTTATAGACATCAATGTTTTGCTGATTACGTCACTATGACGTCAATGAGGTCATGGAAAATTTTGGGGTTTTGAATGAAAGCATGTGCAAGTTGATAATACGCAAACATGACAAAAATTTTACTTTTCAGAAAAGCATTGAAAATGTTTATGATAAACCATTGAAAATTCTGTGTCCCAAAAGTTTATAGAACAACATAATTTTATGCAATATGTAAATATTTAGTGATGATGCAAGGTTTGGGGTGTATAAATATGCTGTGAAATGGCTCAAGAGCGACATTTTACTCATCAACGAAATGCCTAGAGCTTCCCAGCTATTAGCTGAAGAGTTTGCCAGAATATTCAGCTTAAAATCGCAGGATGAATCTGTTCGTGACACTTCCAATGCGTTAAACCGTTCTAAAAATATTATTTACCGAGTTCTAGCAAGTAGAGAGCCACACCAAACACAACATCATTCAGGAAGACCACGTGTGACAAGCTCTCGTGATGATAGACGGATACTGAGAATGGCTTCCTCCCAGAAAAAGTCCATCACTATTAGTTCACATTTGCATATATCAAAGAATACAGTTCATAGACGTATTAAAGAAGCTGGTTACCTTATTCACAAGAAAATGAGACGTAAACCGCCACTCACAAAGCTTCACCAAAAGAAGAGGTCACAGTGGGCTCGTCAGCACATGTCATATGGTGATAAATGGCTAAGTGTGATGTTCAGTGATGAAAAGAAATGGAATCTGGATGGTCCTGATGGATATACAAGCTACTGGCATGATTTAAGGAAAGAGCCCCGAAGATTTTTTAGCAGACAACAAGGTGGTGGATCGGTGTTATGGGCGGCCTTTTTATATAATGGTCAAGCGTCCTTAGCATTTTTAGATGGACGACAAAACTCAGAAAAGTATATAGAGACACTACAAAGTCATTTGATTCCGTTCGGTGAAATGTTGGGAGGAAAGTATTGGATTTTTCAGCACGATAACGCATCCATCCATACATTCAATGCTACTAAAGACTGTCTAAACAGAAAAAATGTATCTGTTCTTGACTGGCCACCGATGAGTCCTGACCTGAATTTCATTGAGAACGTGTGGGGCATTTTATCTCAGGAAGTTTATGCCAATGGACGTCAGTATTCGTCTATCAATGAACTCAAGAAATCAATCGAGTATGCTTGGTAGAATTTAGATCCTAAAACCTTACAAACTTTGATTCTTTCTATGGAAAATCGTGTATATGATGTCATACGAAACAACGGAAAATCGATATGCTTTTGAGAACCAAGTGTTTTCTTGTAAATTTGAGATTCCCATGCATTCTATATATTTTTGGGACAGTGCTCTTTTCATTTATTTGCTATAACAATACGCTAATGTAAGTTTATTGTCATTTCTATTTTGGTTAAATACAAGTTGTATGTGTTTAATAATAAACCTATTTGAACTCGGTCGTATTTCTTTTTGTTCCTTTGATACATGCATTGTATTGATGTCTGTAAACTTTTGGGACGGACTGTAGATGGAAACTTCAAGATTTGAAATTCCTGACTGAATTTGAAAAGTAAAAACAGCACAGAAAAATTGTATTTTTATTTTATTAATAACAAATGTTATAAGCCATTTATTTGCAAAAGAAATTTAAGACCATCACAAGATCAATATATTTATTTATTTATATCGTAATCCAATACGTCCATCCAAGGCCTGTATGGCCAGAGGCCGACGAGTTGGGTCCCTGGATGGACCTGGATTAACGACTGCTGTATGATGGTCACAGCAGCCGGGGTGGTGAAGATCGTGACTCACTGATGGTCGCCCATCCACTGACTAGCCGTGCCTGATGTTGCTTAACTTCCAGAATTGGTGTATTCAGTGGAAGCCCATCAGGCCTCCCCCAATATGTATCACAATATGTATGACAATATCAATATCAATGTATCACAAGATCAACATCATTGTACGTGTATCACACCTGCGACATATAATAAGACCGTATAATTCTTCAGAAAGTATAAACAATTCCCGTAACAATAATAATTAACTAAATTACTGTGGTGTTGCATGTTGGACGTTGTACTGATGACCAATCAGTGCGCATGTTTTAGGATATTACTACACCTATTACTACAGAGATGTAGTAATTACTAGGACATTACTACATATTACTACTTTTTCCAAATTACTACGGTCATTACTAAGGCTGGGATTTTAGGCCATTTATTACTGGTCACCCTGGCTTGAAGTAAAGCGAATGAAGGATGCAGCAAAAATGAACAATTAAACCTCTACATTTCTTTTAACAATTAAATTATCCATAAAGATGCCTTATCTCAGCAATCCGTAGCAAACCTGATTCATTTTGAAAGTTAGCCCATTTCAGGGGGACCTCATTTCAACAGTTGTTGCTCTTTCGTGCGCCATTTGAGTACGAGAAAGTCTAGGGGAGAACACTCCCGATTTTTAAAATTCAGTCAAGAGCACTGACAAGATTATTTATAAAATTTAGAAGGATATGACTAAAAGTATAATGTTTTTTTAGAAAATATATTAAATATGATTATTTAAGAAATTAGTTCCAGAAAATTTACAATAGAATCATCATTAGGATTAAAAAAATTCTCCTCATGCATATTGACAATTTTGGAAAGAATGAGACTGGATTAATGCTACTGAATTTGCGTCCATATTTTATGAATAAAAAGAACAAGGTAATCTTTTCGTTTAATTTATTATAAACATTGGCATGCAGTTAGTTTCATAAAATGTTTATTTTCTTGTTAAATCGGGCACAAAACGAATTGTCTTTTAAGATTTTTTTTCTTGATAGAAATAAAATGCATTTTGTATTGTAAACTCATTATGGTTACTTAATTATCTTCAAAAGCTACTTATTTGATTAATTTTAAGACTATACATTTTCCATTAGAATCGTTATAAAAGAGGGAAACAGCAGAGACAAAAATGTAAGTTCTGCATTGACAAGATAATATATATACAGAGAACTCATCAATGTCAGAAATTAAAATCATACAATTTACGGTAATAAAATATTTATTTAAAATAGTTTTTCTCTATAAACAGCACCTTCCGGATAAAGTACATGTCACGTTTTGATATTCCTTTAATCTTGAATTGGTACTGAGACTGATTCCTTTTTAATCTTCTAAAACAAAGGAATACAAGAATAACACTTTTTTTTTTCTCTTTCCTGGGATTCTTTGTGGATTTCTCATGTTTCTTTTCAAAATCTGTTGGATCCTGCGATAAAAACTAAGTTCTTCTACACCTTTTTTCCCCTGCTTGAAAATTGCTCTTCTCAAGAAGAGCTGAAGCGTTTGAAAATTGTTGATTTGCCCAACTTTCGAGACGGTTGTTGCTCTCGGTGTAGATTGATCTGGGAAACACTTTTTCCCCTTTCTTTTCTTAGCCTTTCATTTCTTGAGGAATGTAATAGGAATGGTTAAGGACTTTCAGTGGGAAAGGAATTTCAGCCCGTGCGATTTCAGTCATGGATTTAGCATCGAGAATGACGAAAACGCTCGGCCGATCTGGACGGACATCACTCGCCGTCGCCATCACGATCCCTGAAAATACAAAAAGAAAGAAAGAAATAATAATTTAACAACTAAATGATAATAACTATTTACCAACTTAAACAGAAAGAAGAAACAAAAACATAATGTATACGTATTATTGCGATATATACATGTATTATCTGTTTTATTGGATGTTTCTATCATTATAAGTTTGATTAATATAAATTAATATTTTCAATCATTGTAAAATTTGAGAACACTTATTAACACAGTCAGGCTAAGAAGAATTTACGGTAAAAAAAAGTTTAGAAATAAAGTAAGATTTGTGTCTACCATCATCTTCTTCGATCCCATTTGGAGAAGGTAGAAATAGTGGCTCTCCCATAATAGATTCTTCTGCGTTCCTCCACATTTTTAGCTGCCGAGTATCGAGGTCCACTTTAAATATCTACCAAGATTTAAATCGAAACAAAAAAATCCTTTCTGATGTTAAATAATATTTTTAATGCTATTATATAGAATACTCTCAATTTTCTTTATGAAAATACCGATCGCCTGTAGATAGTGTCTTCACCGTATAATCCACCGGCATAGAAATAACGATACTTTCTGCCGAAACAACGAGGAACGTTGATACATGGATGGTCAAAGCCTAAGAAATCGTGAACAACATATCGTAATAAATTAAAAATACAACTAAGTAAGTATTGTTTAAAATGAAAAAATTGTTATAAATCAGATTTGACAATAAAGGACAGTAATAGATATACCCAAAATTATTTTATAACTCTAGAGCGTAATTTAAAACTGCCTTTAAGCACTTCCCAAGCATTTCTATCTATTTACATTCTCTTTATACTTGTTCAGGATTGACCAATTATATCTCACATGATTTAGATGAAAGATAATTTAGACCTTTGCTTTGTGCCCCAGATATATTTTTATATTTATTATATTAAAAACTTCATTCTTTAAACTTTTAAAATTGTATAATATTAAATAAATTCTAATGGTAGAAGTCGTTTTCAAGTAAATAGAGTTCAGTCGTTACAATTTGATGATATTACTTGATAGAAACATTTTTTGTATAATGATGATTCACACAGCTTTAAATGTAATCCTCCTTCCGTTCGTCGTATCTCATACGTTCATCATGTACGTTCTTCACATCTCACTAAATTTCGAGATGTCTTCCAGAATCTGAAGTTTTCGTTAATGAAGAGGCTTTGTCTTATAAGATGATGTACACAATTTTTATTCATAGTTTTTTTTTTCCTTTACTATAAAGATTCTAAAAATTCTATTATTTCAATAAATGGATTCGATTTTTTTTTCACTTATGTATCAGATTATGTGAAGAAAATCATTGAATTATCTCATTACATTTAGTCCTTTGATGTTTGTATATAAACATCATATAATGATAGCTAAATAAATAGAACATAATAAATCAACTTAACCCTTAATCAGGCATGTAAAAACTAAGAGATATTTCAACTATATCTGGTTTATTGATTGTATATAGTACATAAAAAATATAAAAAATTGTATTTAAAAATAATTTGTAATTTTCTAAATATTATTAACATGGGAATTATTTTCCCAATGTCCGTTTGTAGACATATGTTCCCGTTGGAGGGACATTTTTTCCCGAAGCCCTGTTGTGTATGATAGAGTTACAGAGATGTCATGGACCTTTGCATAAATCTACCTCCAAATACATTGGTAGCATTCGACAACTTTTTCTGTCGTTGCAAATTATTAGATACAAAGCCTGTTTAATGGGAAATAGGTTTCCATTTTTAACAAGTGGGAAGATTTTTCCCGCCACCCGAATAAGGGTTAATTCATTAGCGTTTTTCATTTGGATTTTTTTTTATTTCTTTTTAAATCGTCCTTACTTATTTGTTGCTAATTTAATTGTTGAATTTTGCTGTTGTAAATTATACAATGGTATTAAAAAATTTTTGCTTTTAATTTCATTCATTTTTTTTCCAGTTATTTCGTTGATGTTTTTGATAAAAGCTTTTCTTATAATCTTTTTCTCTCGTTACTATTTACTTTTTCCCAATATGGACTAAGATTATTGGATTTATATTATAATGATGTTTCTTTGATATTTTTAATTCTGATTAGAAATTCTGTTTTTGATTTATCTCCTATATACATGTATTTAAAATAGTTTTCACAAGGTATTTCATAAATTTATTTATTTCCCATTTCTTTCTTATTAAATATGATTTTAAAATCCTGATTTTTTTTCTTTTTTAGTTTGAGATTTCCTAGTGCATTATTTTTACATGTACAGTATCATTGAACTGATAATTTAACTAGATACATATTTATTACTAGTAGCTTTGATATAATTTTAATGTTAGTGAGTTTTTTCAATTATTCTATTATATTTTGTGAAATATAGGTTGATGGTAAATCAATACAATAAAAAAAAATTTCAACGAACAGAATGTAGATAGCTTTTTGCTTGGGACGTATCCAGATGATGTTACAGATTATATTCTGTTTATGTGCTTCATGGTATTAATAATTATTGTTTGTCATGCTGTGATTTAAAATGCGGGAAATTACTAATTGTAGGTTTTTAACTTTTATTTTTTCTAAATGTTAAATGTTAACATTGTTTAATTTCATTGTTTTCCAATTTGTTTATCGTATAATCTCTGATGTTTCCAGTATATAAATTAATTATAAATTTAATGATAAATTATCTATTCCTATGTATGGGCTACCAGTAAGTGGTCCAATATCTCATTTTTATATGAATTTTATACAGCACAAAATAACAAATCAATCAAAATTTGAAGACAATATAAAATTATGATCAAGATGCTTTGTTGATATGCTTGTTATCATTAATAAGATACCATTCATAGGAAAGATTTTCATGTCTTATTGCTCGAAAAATTGTAAGCCTAAGTCGTGAAAATTTCTTTTTCTATTTCCGTTAATCAACAAATACTTAATAATTGGAAAAGCCTCCTAGAGTCTGTCTCAATTTTTTATGTGAATTTCACTATTGTGTAATGAAGTCATCGCTTGCAGGCTTTTTTAAGCACAATGAACTATGCATTTCTCATTTTTTTGCTAAAATTATTTCCGAAATAATGATGATCCAGTTATGCAATAACTATATTATGTTGCTAACGCGTTTCGGTTTTCACAATTATCAGAGTCTAGTTCTGTTGAAAAAATAAATGTAGTTATTGCATAATGGGATCAATCATTATTTCACATTATGCAAAGCAATAAAATTATTTATAACCAAGAGCAATCTTTATAAACAGGGCACCTAGAGAATGATTTATCTTGTCTAATGTAAAACGCAACGCTGCAAGTGTGAACTTCATTACGTACAGTAATTGAAAAGCAGAGGCTTGCACATCGTTTTAACGCGCTCATTTCTCGAAAATAAAATTACGAATGGATCTTTAGAATATATGTGAGGCTTGCTTTTTTTAAAAACAATAATGAGGAACTTGTTTCTCTTTTTCTTTCATAAGCTCACCAACGTCTAATATGTATTCCGGTTTGAGAGCAATAGTATCGTCACTCGTTCGTTCGGCCGAGGCCCTTGTGTACGACAAAAGGACAAGATTTACGCCGACTTTGTGTTCCTACGGATAGAAAATAGAAAAAGTAGAAAGGACTTTAGTATTGATAGACATTAATCAAACTTGCCTTTTAATGCCGATACATAAAACAAGTGACTCTTATTGACCTTTAACTTGACAAGAGGAAGAACGTAGCGTCGAAGGCCCGGATGGTCTGGAGTATCGTACACGCGGCTTTGTCGCATATTTTTTAGGTAGAATTTGTCACACATGACTGGCGTATTGTGACCTAGAAGGTCGACGACAATGTGGCCACGGTCTTCATAGGCATTCACGAAATGATAGAAAAACATGGCACTTGCTTCGTACCTTGCTTTGAGCACATGGCCAGTGGCTTTCTCCACCAGCCAAAAACGTGTCTAATCAAAGAAAAAGATATGAATACATTGATGAGTTCATTAATGTGCTTAAATCAATTAACCAAAAAATTAGAAATACATGGTGAAAAATAATAAAAAAAAATTTCATTTATAGCAACGACAATAAAATTAAATATAAAATCGATTTGTTGATTATAGACTCAGGGCTAGAATGTCACCGGGTGATCGATTCGATTGCATTCAATTCATTCAATTACATTCGTAATATTTGACTCACAAGAGGAAGCCTGCCTTAATTGGGGCCAATTGACAAGTTAGTATTAAGAACTGTTAACACTAAAAAAAAGCAGTGGAACAGATTCATATTTTATAGAGCTCAGAGTATATAGTACATAAACGCGGAGTCTTATAAATTCGCCAATAACAGAGCTTTAACCAGAAGCTGGATTCTTATGGTTATGCAGTCTTGAAAGTGCAGGTCCAATAGTTCAAGTGCTTAAAGTGAAATAAGTTTTTTAGAGCTTAATATAATCATTTTTTTCAGTTCTTCCTTATGCTTTTACGAACCTTTAGATGCGAGTCTACGACTGGTCTATTCATTCATGGCTTTATTGAGCTGAGTGAGCGAAGCTCTTTACAGTCGAGAATGTAAAACCTTTGTCCTCTAACTCCTTCGACACCACTTGACCGATTTCAACCAAATTTTGCTCAATTAATCCTATTAGGACATAGATGGTTTTGAAGTATTTTCAGAAAAATCGATCAAGCCATCGAGAAATAATCACCAGAAAAGGAATTTTCTCTATGATTTGCTATAGAGAAAATCACGCCCTAAGAAAAAATTTTTTTTTCCTCTAAAATCGATTCAACAATGAAAAATGAAATGTAAACCCAAATAGAATTTTTTCATTGAATATATGGTGAACCCTGTTCAATTTTTTTTTCGAGAGCAACTTTTTTTTTTAACTTATACTATAAGGTATGGTCCCGAGCTGTAAGCCTATTCGCATGTACTAAGTTAAAAAAAAAAAGTAACATTGACCAAGAGGTCACGTTATCTGGGTCGTTCGTGCTTTTCCTTCACTTTTCATGAAGCCATTCTTGATAAATGATAGCAGTCCACGCTTTATTAGATCTATCAAAGTTAATTTAAGAACTTAAATGATGAAAGCGTGTATCATTTTACTCAAATTATAATAAGATGAAAGAGTAATATACCTTTTACATTTTTTTCAAGTCTGAAATACCAACTGGAATGATTTGTTAAACTACCAGAAAAATATATGCTTTTTATTGATAGCAGTAAAATCGATATTATTCCAATCAAAAGTCATATATCTTATTGCTGAAGCAGACTATTGTGGCAGTTTTTGGTTGGTTGCTCACCTTTTCCTCGGGGTACCAGTCCATGCACTCCTTTAGTGACTTTCCTTTCACCTGAGAGGCGAGCAACTTGACGATGTTGATAACGTAGGGCTGCTCAACGTACACCACGTAGTTGTCGGTGAGCGTAAAGCTGTGATTGTAGCCGAAGCACGTCTTCCACGTGGGTGAGAAAGAAGCTACTTCAACGGCGTCACGAAACGGATTCCGTGACGTCTGACTATCTTCCTTGTCCGACGAAGGAGGCACTTTGAACACGTGATATTTGAGCATGGGAATCAAAGAAGTGCCTGTGTTGTACACGTAACCATCTCGATCTCGAAGATAATGTGACGAGCAGAAATTTATTCCAATGGATTTCCATAGATCCAACTAATCAAAAACAAAATAAATAAATATGAAAGGGAAGCGGACATGAATAATGTTACGTTTCAAATCAAATTAGAAGATACGATATTTTATGCATGGCACATCTCCAATAAACAATTTAAGTATAAAAATAAAAAATTTAAAACCTAAATAAATCATGACCCGGCCTTAAGAATTCTAGAATAATGTTCTGTCTTCTTATTTATTTAAAATTCGGGGAATACTCCTAAGAATCTTTAAAATTAATTTTAAAAATGTTTAAAGTTATTTTTAAGAAGAAAACTAAGAACTGTGGAAAATAAGGTTGACTGATTCTACTAACGGTGAGAAAAATTATCGAAGAAAGTCACTCGTAAAAGAAAAGAATATTAAAACAAAACAAAAAACAAGGAAGGATATGGTTTTTAAGCACAGTTATTGTACCATGACAAATACTTAAAAGTGATTAAATAATTATTTTAAAAATCTAATAACTTAATTACAAAATTATCTAACGGACGAAAAAGCGTTGTGTGAAAATTGGTAAGGGGGGGGGGGGGGAGGCGGAGATGTAATAATTTCCAATTGTGTAGATTTACAAAAGTTTAAAGGATTCAGTATATTTAATAAAAAAAAAAAAAAACGCGGCAAGCTTGACTAAATAAATTAACATTTACTTAATTCTTTTAAATATATTACATTCTTTAAAAATTAACAAATTTAGGGAGAATGCCAACTACGTATATGAAGGTTCAAAACAAAAAAAAATTAAAAATGTTCAAAACAATTCCTTTCTGTTGCGATAAATATTAGACTATTTTATTCAAATTACAGTGGGAATCAGTACCTCTATAAAGTAAATTCACTTTCATTTTTTTCACAAAGTATCTCTTAACAGGGAATAAGTAAACATTTTTAAACGTACTTTTAAATTATACAACTCAAGAAAAACATTATACAAGTAAAGAAATCCAGTACAAATTTAAGTAAAAAGAAAATAACATTTAAGAAATGGCTGTTGAAGTGAATAAAATTTAGCATCTTATAGTAGAAAGTAAATAAATGTTAGCTTGCAATTCTGTAATGTTAAGATCATTTTCATAAATAGGGCATTTTTCTGCTTTAAAAATGTGAATTGTGTAAACGAATAAGTTCAACTACGTAATAAAAATGTCAGATAAAAAGCTTTTCATAATTTCCGAATATGGAAACATATGTTCTTAAAGACTACTTTAAATTCTTATAATGCTTGTAAAACTTTAAAACATGAAAGAAAGCCTTAAAAAAAAGCCTTGGAATACATTATGATAAAATTGTATTAAAACTTTGAAGCTTACTTTCTTTCATTTTAAATTTTAAATTTTCAAGAGCAAAAATTAAGAAAAATAAATGTAAAAAAAAAATAAATAATAAATATTTTTTTATTATTTTCTGTTAAGTTTACTCAGAATTAATTTTTTTTTCTTATATAATCAAATTGAGAACTTAGCTATTAAAATCTTTAAAGCTTGATAATGAATGCATATCATCTGACTTGTATCATTAAATTTTATGTAATATATTGTTGAGTTAATCTTACTTTTTCCCTAGTCTCGAGGGTTTCGGGATCGATGACCCTCAAGAAAGAAGACTCGGTGGCGGCCAAGAGTCTTCCTTGCAACGAGAAAACGTTCCCGATGACATTGTCAGTCATGTCGCTCGGCATCACCTTCGAGATGACCCTTGAGGGAGGAAATTATTTAAAACAACAAACGTAAACACAATAAGAACGTTTGAATAAAATATGGGATAGGAGTTAGTAGACAAAACGGAATTAGAAGCCAAAAGAAAGTTCAAGAAGAATGTTTCCCAGACAATAGGGCGGATTAGACGCGACGTAAAAGATAAAGTTAACAACATGGAAGAAAAAATTATTACACTTTCACAGTGCAACGAACCCCTTTTAAAACAGTGCCATTTAATAAGCAATTAAAAATTATAAATCAAAAAGTGTTATTGCTTTTTTTTCCCTTAATAATTTTTACCTGAATACAGAAATATACTCTTACTTTTCCTTCAATTTGATTATCTTGTTTCGCCGTCGCTGAGAGCTTTATTTGCAAGACTGTTTAAATAAGTACACTGTTCAATATAGGCTTTTTTCCACATTTGAAGACATAACAAACATTCTACGTGATAAATAGAGAAAAAAAGCACCTTTCGTTCAGTAAGCTCACAGTAGCACCGTAAAAGATAAGTAGTTCATAAAAAAACAGGAAAAGTCGTTATTCCGCCTACATGGTACCGCGTGATGACCAGCAGGTGGCCATTAAAATTCTGTTTTCGCCTAAAGAAAGCAGCCTCAGAGATTAACGAAAATGTTGTTTCAGTAAATGCATTGAGGAAAATGCACTTCCACGTTCAATATGTTTTCGAGTCTAAAGAGCTTGAGGAAGGTAGGCGGTCAAGGTTTACAGAAGGTCTAAAGTCTAGTCAACCGGCTGACCATTTTTTGCCTCCACATTTTGTTTTGTTTTTTGTTTTGTTTTTTTACTTCCAAAAGCATTCCTCAGAGGATGGCTTGTGCCACACCTTTGAAGATTGGAAGACGCCTTCGTACAAGTGCGCTCCATCTCTGGACAAAAGAATGCTTTGAGAAAGACCGTTTTTAGTTAGATTAAAACTTAATAAAGGAAACGGGGAATCTGCCTAAGTCTTTATTGAACAGCTCTCATGCGACTATGGATGTAAAAGCAAGACATTTGGAGAATAGAATGCTGACATTTTCTTCCGAAATTTCTAGTTTATGATGTTGAAATTTAACAGAATAAATTGGAAACTTCATTTCGGCTACGAAAATGTATTTTGAATACAAAAACCATTCAACTATTGAGTTACTGATATAAATTACTGATATGAAAGATTTAAATGTTTCAATCATAGTTGAAATTTAACTTTATAAGCTATTCGGAATCGCTTAATATAAATAAGGAAAACACTTTTCTACATGGTCAGTGCCTGTTGGGCAGTATCTGTTGTGTTATCAGGGTAATGAAGAGGACTTGGTGTTCCTCATCTCAGCAATACAAGTCCATTGTTGCTGAAGACTCGATTGAGAATACACACTTGAGAAAATAGGTAATGAACTAGTCCTTAATTCAGCTATTGTTGAAAAACCGGTAAGTCTTGCCATATTTGAAATACTCGCAGCAATCATCCGAGAATATACTGTCATCTGTCTTTCGAAGTTGCTTAAATCATGCGTCTTTTTCATTTTGCGGCAATCCAACATTGAGGCACTTGAAGCTCCTTCTGGCCTGTTTACTTTGCTGTTTCTTACAATAGTGAGACAAGCGTCTGTTTCATCACCATTGGAGTATTCCTAATAATTTGCATGATTCGGTATATAAGTGCTTTATAAGCTTAATTAAATTCTAAATACGAGCCATTTATCTTCTAGTTTTCTAAATTTTTATGCATCAATAAAGGTGTATTAAACTACACAAGAGCTCATGAGACAGAGACAAAAAAGTACAACTGAATCTTTATGCTGGAAAATACA
This sequence comes from Rhysida immarginata, assembly GCA_023313115.1. Lineage (NCBI taxonomy): Eukaryota > Metazoa > Arthropoda > Chilopoda > Scolopendromorpha > Scolopendridae > Rhysida > Rhysida immarginata. Next base: position 2,317,484 of record JAHWFO010008967.1, read on the forward strand.
ACGTGGTCCAAAAACATATTTACACACATTACCCGATGTTATCTATAATTTTTTCAGTAACAACAAAATCGAAAGCTTATATCCCAAGATTATTACAATCATTGAATGAAGACGACCCCGATCGAAGAAGACCACAGTGTCAATTAGACATAGGAGATTACTTGGTAACAGTTTCTTAAGGATTCAAAGTATCTCGACGCTTATGATAATCACTTTGTCGTAATTATAGAAGTCAAAAAGGAGTTATCTTCATCCCTTGATGCCTGTATGAATTTAGTGTTACAACTTTTATATAGTTTATTCTTTTGCTGAAGTGTGTATACATTTTTGGGCTATCCTGTAGAAATATACGAGCGTTAATATCTTTCTTAAAAACGGGAAATATCTATAATGGAGCAAAACATTTTTGTTCATCGAGATATAATTTAAATAGCTATACTTCAAAAAAATATTAAATTAAAAAATGAAAATTAAAAAAAACAAACGTTTTTTAAGTCGGATATACGAAATTTTTCAGAGAAAAAAACTCGCAAAATTTCATTTAACCGTAACTGCAACAATTACGCAACACCCCTTGCCAAATCAAACCATGATGCCACAAACTATTCCACACAGATAAATCACAGGAAAGCCGAATTTTAAAAATAAATTAGAGGTGAAAAAACACAAAATTGCAACCAAAACCGTCCCTAGGCGGCCCCTACACGGCCAAAAGAATCCACGTAAAAAGGTAGTTTCGGTGCATCTCTTACAGGGGCCGAATCTATAAAGGGGGCAAACAGATAGAACTTGTACTTTAGTAATAGCGAAGAGGATATGGGTTATATAAACAAGATTTTGAATTTCGGCTAATTTTTGTTTTGTTTTACACCTACATAACTTGTTTTGCATTTAAATTATTATGTAAGTTACTTTAATTCCATTTGCATCTATACAAAAAAAAAAAATAATAATAATAATAAAAATTAGACTGAGGCCTCATTAAAGCAATAGCTGTACAGGGTGAACACATAGACTTTACCTGATAAAATAAATTAATAAAAAAAACTGTCAGATAGATACATACACTTTTTTGTATTATGATCTCTATCTCAGGCAGTTTTTTAAACTGCTGGTACAGTAGGACCGAAGCAATGTAGGTGGCGCTAACATCGGGCATCTTTCTGCTTCTTTCTTATTATATTCTTTTTATATGTTCTACAGATTGCTTTTTTAATCTGCCCACCCTGGGGATCTACCTCGTCGGCTTTTTGCCATACTGGCCCCGGGTGTACCCCTCTAAAATAAATAAATAAATAAAAATAAAAATTGAAAATGGCGTCTATGAGAGAGAAAGCTCAATGCGTTCTGAGTACCAACCATGGGTAAATTATCAATAGGGCACTGCCCCGCCAAACAACCGATGGTTTGGAAGAATTGGTCCTACAGCATGGCCCCCCACGTTCTCCGGACATAACACCCTTAGAATTTTCCTGTGAGGTTATGTTAAGGATAAAATGTTTGCTATACCGTGGTGCACCGGTCTTCGATGTGAACATATTAAAGGCAAGAATAACGATGCGATATTGACGGCAACAGACAATATGCTAACGAATACGTGGCGAGAAATTGAATATCATCTAGATGGTCTCAGAGCTACGAAAGTTGCATATGTTGAACTGTACTAACGATGTGAAGAAAAACTTTTTGAGATGAAGATCATAAAACAAAAAGAAAACCTCATCTGACATTTTTTTTTTTTTATTAATTTTCTTTATCAGGTAAAAATTTTATGCTCTCCCTGTATAAAAAAAAATTTGCCTTCCTCTCATAATGAAATTAGCTAGAAACTTTGTCGTCCTCTCATCTCAAGATCAAAACGAATTAATCATTATATTTATAGATAGGAACAGAGACAAAAGAGTGCAATGTTAGTGTTAGTGCATGGCAATAACGAACTAAAAATGGGGACGACTAGCATATTATCAAAGGCGAAAAGCAACTGAGCTCTCGAAGGAAAAGGTGGTTTTTTTTTTTGGTTTTTTTTTATGACAGGTCTTAATTAAATTATCGACTTTGGGGAGGAAAAACAGAAGGCCTGTTTCAAATAAGACTGAAAATTGCAGGGGAGGATTGAAGTGAGGATTTGGGGCGAAGAGGATGGGGATTACGTTGACCCCTTACCTGGAGACGACATTCCTCGATGGGTCCGTGTAGGCCTTAGTTCCAAATTCCGTGAAGACAGGCTTCCCGTTGGCCATGGCGCGCTTGTATGCGTCGCTCTGAACGAAACGAGCTCGAAATACAACCTACAGAAAAATCCAAGACATTAAATTCTGATACTTGTATTAAATTCCATAATTATATTGTAATATAAACGCGTATTGTTATTGTAATTCAATCATTTTGAGAAAATATTACTTCATCTCTGAAATGGATTACACGTTCAGCTTTTTGATAAACAATGCTCTCGTAAACTTGGTTTTTAATTTATTTGTTTTGATGTTTTTCTTCCTTATGCGGATTAGCGATAGTAATAAATTGAGATAAGGTGATTAAAAGACAATAGAATACGTTCAAAGTAAATTTCGCTACATCGTATATAACAAATACTTTAGAGCATTTACTTAACGACCAGTAAACTATTTCGAAATTCTAAACTATTAAATAAGTTAATGAACTTATCTTAAATTTTTATTAGACAAATGCACCTACGGTATACTAGCTTGAATGCAGAGATATTTTTATCCTTGTACTTAAGTAATAATAATTGATGTAATTGTCAGTTGTTGTCTTTTCCTTTTCTGAAACATAATCTATATTTAAAACTATATTAACGATCTGGTTTATCTGATTAACTTGTTAACCATGAGTTTTTTTCTTTAATACGTGTGAACAGGTAAACACTTTTTTATATTTACTTATTTATCAATAGGGGAAAATATCTTCGCATTGAATGATGGGTACAGCTGCCATTTTTTGAGGGCAAGAGGAAGGCAATCCTATACTGCTACTCATCGAAGTGCGCCGTTTTTGCCCGACTTGTTATTGTATAACGATGGTAACGAGTTGTTGCGTGTTTGGATGTATTGTATAACAATGGGATAAGTTCAGAGCCATGGCAGCCATGGGTCTCGATGCCCTCAAAAGATGACGGATATTCAATGTTTATGTTTTGATATTTCTCCCTATTGCGCTTTTCTTTTTCTTGTGGGAACAAGTGTTAAAAATGAGAGAAATCGGCAGTAAAAAAATTTTATTATGCTTTAACGGTTTCTTGAATTAATTTTAATAAAAATGTCAAAAATTAACTTCGTTAAAAACCAAATTAAAAATTATATCTCATCTCATGGCTGGATAGCATGAACCAGCTATTTATTAAAGGAATCATTTGCAAATTATTAATGTGTAACTAAATATAGCAAATAATCCATTTTAACCATTTTACTGATTTAAATAAACGCAAGTGAATTTCGAAATGACTATAATTATTGCATTAGCCATTGACTTTTTAATTTACCCAAACCTCATTTCATCGCCTCGTCAAGTAAATTTCTGTAGATTTTCTTCTTAAATCCAGCTTTTTTTTATGTAATTAATATTTGTGAATAATTTTGTAATTTATAATCATAATTTAAAAGAATGCGTTACCAGCAGTAATAATCTCTTTTAAATGGTAGTTTATCTTTTTGAAATGCCAAAATTCGTGTTAGAAAGGCTCTTACCTGTTTCCCATTTTTAATCTTGATTTGGTAGATGATGGCGTAGCCGTCGAAATAATGGTTCACCGTGAAACCGCTGGGCAAGTCGAACTTTCCCGGACCGATTTTGTAGTAAGTTCCCCGAAGCCAATCGGGAATGGCTCCTAAAAAATTGAACGAGAAATTTTAGAAAAAAAAGAAGTGGAAAAAATATAAAGTTTGTAAGTCAAACAAGTTTTATCTACATTAAATAGAAGACTCATGGCTGTGACATTTCGTTAAGGGCTTGTCGTAATATCCACAAAGTCGTGATGAGAAACCAGTTGATTATACAGTAGGAGAACGTATTATAGGGAATACTTTTTTGTAATTCCATAGCAAAAATGCAAGGTTTATAAAATACGTCGAGCCGTGCAAATAAAAGTAATTTCAGGTTAATTCCGTTACGCAAAAGACGAGTTCTATACAAGCTAATGGTTTTGCCTAGAGCTCTCAAGGGAAATATCATTTTAGTTTCCTCGGTCTTTATTAAGTATTTTACGGCTCTTTTATTAACTATTCGCGTATAAATGGGTGAAACCTTCACACACCTTATTTTTTTTTTAATTCCATCGACCGTAGTTCGAGGGCAAATTCATTTTGAGCGAGATTAGTTTCTTCCAAACTTCAACGATTTTCTCAATAACGCTACGGTTTCATAAAATGTACATCAAAGACAAAGAAATTGAAAAGAAAATTTGTGTATATTTTATTTTATAGTAACATTATTTTTTTTTATAATTTAATTGCGGTAATAAACATTTGTTGCTACAGTAACTTCGTCTTATTTCATTACAGTATATCTACAAAGCATAATTTAAATACTTAATTATACAATTATTTTGATACTAATGAATGATTGAAAAGAAGCAGTGTACACCCCGATTATTGAATTAAGATCGGGTACACAAATTTAGAGGAGTTTCGGGACTACCGGTATATGTGAAAGAAGTCTATCATCGCATTCGTGTACAGGTTGTTTTGTTTGCTATGTACGAAAATTAAAAGGCCATACATTTTTTCCCTTTATATCCGATACATACGAAAACGACAATCGGTAGAGTGCCGTAGTAAATATCATCATTTAAACTAGCAACACCGCATTGGGCTTTGGAAACGCGAAAATTCCTAAATGCAAATTTAATGATCAATGGTGCGTATACGAAATGGGCCTATTTCAAAGCCCCCCGCCCCCACCCCACCCCACCTTCCTGACTTGACACCTCTGATTTCTTTGTGCACTCGTGATGCTATCATAGGGTCATTAGTGGTTATTGATCCGATTGTATGTATTTATCTGAAGAGAATTGGAACCAGTCTAGTTAGTTTTTGCCAGGTTGATCATAATTGATTATATTTCTTTGTGTGGGGTTTTATGAAAACACTGTATTCCCAAGATCCAATCTCTCTGGAAGACCTGAAGGCAACGATCCAGCAAGCATCTCAGATGATCCATCGGCAATGCTGCGCAACATATCACATCGCGGTTAGTATGCAAACGTCGGTATATTAGTAAATTTGTGTATTTGACGGCGGTATCCCGAAAGTTTGAAATAAATAGCAGTATTATGAAGATCGTTATAGCCTTTCATTTTTGGTATTTAGCAAACGAAACATCCTGTATTTTATGAGTAGCATAAATAGAATGGAGATAGGAAGTTGGATAAAGAAGGGATTGGATAAATTCCATTGTCACGTCGTTCATCAGATATCGCTCCCATAAATTTCTTCCAATCTGTTAAAGATCTATTATAAAATGTGTGAAGCTTCCTTAAGGAAAGAATCACTGATGTTTTTGCCACCGCTGATGAAGTACGATATAAATGGGGCATGAACGAGATGCACTCCATCATTATACCCTCCGTACAATAAATGTCAAAGTTTAATGAAATCTTTAATGGTTGTTAATCTATATATTTTTTTCCTCAATCAGTTTTAAAAATCAATTTAATTAATTTTTGAAATAGTTAAGAGTCTGGGTTCCCAGCATATTTAGTCAATAGGAACAGATTGCGCATTTTAAAAATATTGTAATTTCATGAATTTACAATATTGTACTCAAAAAAAGACACAAAATGAATGAAGGAAATGGACACAACTTAAAGCCATCTACTGCTTAATACATATTTCGTTATTCAATTTCTTTATTATGTTTGTGTTTCACCCTTAAAATCACAATGTTGCTCTTATTTTGAAATCTTCCCCTACATTTTTCTCTTATTTAATTCGCGTTTATGATAATAAAAAAAAGAATGAAGGAATAGCTGCTTTTTGCTGTAGATACAATTTACATAGAACAAAAAATGAAAACAGCAAAATGAATAAAAAAGAAAAAAAAGAAAAAGGAAAAAAAAAGAGTAAGCAAACAAATGTGCATTGCTGATGACCTACAAGTTAATTCAAGCAATAAAAAAAAGTTAATTTGAACAGTAAAAAAAAAGGTTAACTGCTAATATATAACTGCAGCCCATTCAATAATCGCATTTCAAGTTGAAGGAAAAGGAAAACGAAGAAAAAAGAGGAAAACTTGTTTGAAGGTTTCTTATACCCATTTGTAAATCGAATAAAATAAAAATATGTTGTGTTGCTGACAGAAAACTGTTCTATTTTTGTTTAATCGCCGGCATAAAATTTTTCTTAAAAACTCTTATTCAAAAATTTCACATTTTTACGAAGGAGTTGTGCAAAAATTTGGACATCTTTAATCGCGTGTCTTGAACTTTCAGCATAGTTGATTTAAATAAAATTTATTACTAAAACAAAACCGGAAATTTTTTTAAATTCACCCCGTGTCAGTAATATTCCATTTAGCTGCATAATTTTATTTTCTAAAAAAAATATCTGCAATTTCATTTAAAATCAGGCCTCCACGATTCACGGACTTCCATATTTTTTCCCTCTTCGTTTTTTCATCATGACAAATCATGCCAAATAAAGTTGTAAATTAACTTGCCAACTTCATCATCCAGAATACTTTCATCTTGTTAATTAAAGGAAATTAATTGATTAAATATTTTTAATTTATTGATAAACTTTAAGAAAATATAGATTTATAACAGGTTGCGCAGATCCCTTAAGGCAGTGTATGGAGAACGTGCTTAATCGCTTTCATTATTATATCTACAATTAATTAGAAATCAAACAGAATGCTTAGATGTAGTAAGAAGAACATACTGTTTATGTAAATTTACACGCAAGGTAAACAAAAGTATAACGAAACAGTAAAAATTAAATTACGTTAAGCGACTTATTTTATACAATGGCATACCCAGTAGAAGGCAGAGGACCGACTCCAAAAAAGAAAGAAAAAGCAACTATTATACTACACCATTCATTATAAACTTAACTGTCATAATTACTTAAGGTGTAGTAAATTTATTTCGCAAAATATTTTCTGTACTTTTTTCGGTGGCTCAGCGGTTGCGTGGTCGCCTCTGATGCTCGAGGACGCGGGTTCGATCCCGGCCGAGGACGACGAGGATTTTTCAGGGGGAAATCCTGAGATCACGCACCTCCTTCGGAAGGGAAGTAAAGCCGTTGGTCCCGTGTAGTCGTTTGCCGGCTGCACGTTAAAGAACCCTTGCGAGGCAAAATTTGCGGCCCCTATAACGCCGTCCTGAAATGACCATAGCAGTTGAAAAGGACGTTAATACCAAACAAACCAAACCTGTACTTTTTTAATTGAATTTGCCCTTAAATTTATGAGAAGAACCAATTCAATAGAACTTTTCGTATCCATTTCGCGTTTGGTCGACGTGCTCCTATTCAGGTTCGTTAAATCATATAGCTACGGGATGATAATCCACCTGTTTTCAGCCTTTAAATATTATTCTTAAAAGTTACCTGATTAATTTGCCAGGAGAATTTTTACACACCCATCTTAAGCCCCTTCTGACAAAACGATGGTTTTTCAGAATCTTAATAAAGACATGGTATGAGACGCCTTTCAAAATGTTCCTGCAAACGCTGTACTGCTTACAAATGACGAAGCTCGCTTTCACTTCTCTCGGAATGTTAACGAGAAGAGTTTTCATTATTGGGCGGAAAGCAATTCTCAACAGCTTCACGAAAGACTTCCACAGAGCGACCGTGTCTTTGTTTGGTGGGCCGTTGCACATTATGATGTTTTTGGTCTTTGGAACTGTTTGAGGGTTGAGGTCTACAAATATCGCCCAGAATGATAATTGAGTGATGCAAAGGCTCCTGTACGCCAAGGAATTACAAAAATACTGCCGAAAAAAACTTCCGAGTGATGCAAAACTTAAGAAATTAACTTTAAATGTGTACCGCAAATGTGTTCATCTGGAGATTGTTGGACCTTTCCCGAAAGGTTCCATTAGATGTTCTATCAGAACAAAATTCTGCCATACTCTTCGCTAAGATGATAGCGACTTTCGGCCATTTATACTTTTAAAAATACCTCGCAGCAAAATGTTTGGGGTCATAAGGTCACGGCTACGGGTGTTGAAGAACCGAAGCCAATCCAGCGATAGGTAAGATGATCGTTCAGAAGATCACGTATAGGAAGAGAAGTTATAGTATAAGATAACCACATATATTTTGAAGCTGAAGTATATGTCATAAAACTAGGCGACAGTGAGAAATGAGGTCCAGTATCCACAAGCACTTAGGAAAGTTTAATATCCATTCAACTACTGAGTCGACCGCATTATTGACAAAGGCAGTTTCCTCGCCAGTCTATCGAGAATGGAAAACGACAAGTCGAATATCAAGCCAATCGAGGGCTTCAACCTCATATCCATTATTCACTGGGAAAATAAGAACCACAAACGCGTGTAGACCGGAAAATAAAAATCTCTAGTCAGCCTGCAATTTTATAACTGGAAGCATCTTTCTCAAGATTTCGCTTAATAAAAATAAAGAATAGGTAGGCTATCTATTTAACGCTGCAGAATTGATCTTTCCAAATGATACCAAACTGTTCGGCTGAATTTGGAAAAGGCTCCCAAATGCAGAATTGTAGGCTGAGTCGGTTTTTTTTTGCTTCCTTGTACATTTTGTCTTACAATTCGCTTTCTGCAGGAATGATGCATGCTGTTAAGAGTAAAAGAATTCTCTGAGTTAGCATTACAAAGTGCAATCGTTAGATCGCTCAAAACTCGAAAGGCCAGCCAATTTATTGAGGTTCGATATTGTTTTCTGTGTTATTACTTAAGCTGTAATTTTAAAGAATACACCAAACCTGGAAAACTCCAATTGCCATTCGGAGAGTGGAGGAAGAAAATCACCTGTCAAGAAGTAATATCTGTATGTAAGAATTTCCTCACTAACATATGAGTTTACAAATGTGAATTACTCAAAGATTTTATATACAGGGTGTTTCAAAAATACTTTTACAAACTTTGGGGACAGGTTCCTTACACAAAAACAAGAAAAAAAGTTTACATAAACATATGTCCGAAAATCCTTCGTTTTCGAGTTATTAATGTTCGTTTGACTCATTGTACCCCAGATGGCGTTGTGTTGCCAGGGAGACTTGTTTACATTCGTCTCTCGTCTGTCTTCAACGTGTCCATTGTGTACATGTACTACAGGAAGCGAGTTAACTGAAAGTTCTCCGTTCAAACATGGCAGGGTATTCATTTCGTGAGCAGGTAGACATGATTTTTATGTACGGCTGCGGAATGTAATGTTCGAGATGCACTGGCTGGTATCTACCATGGCAGATGGATAGGCAGAGAAAGAGCAGTTCCATGGCCTGCACGTTCCCCCGACCTCAATCCTTTGGATTATTATCTCTGGGGACACCCTAGATAATTGGTCTATGCAGCAGACCATTCGGATGCAGAAACTCTTCATCGACGTGTCATGGAAGCCTGCGAAACCATTCGAAACCGTCAGGGAGTATTTGAAAGGGTGCGACAGTCCATGATTCGACGAGTGCATGCGTGTTTAGAAGCAAGGAGGACATTTCGAGCATTTATTATGATTTTATGTGTGGATGAGCTCCAATCACCTACATTGTAAACTTTCATTAATAACTCGAAAACGAAGGATTTTCGGACATGTGTTTATATGAACTTTTTTTCTTGTTTTGGTGTAAGGACCCTGTCCCCAAAGTTTGTAAAAGTATTTTTGAGACACCCTGTATATCTAGTCAGTATGGAATAGCCTCTTTGGCAGAATGGATGATAGGTAGGATGCGTACTCTGTCGCTTTTCAAGAAGCGTTTCATTTTTGTATGAGAGATATACATATTACGGGTCTTTACGGGAAAGCAGCATACTCTAAACATCCCTATATGAGATATAAATAGAGGGCAGAACTGGATGTTTAAATCGGTGAACACTTCACCAGCCTTAAAAACAGCAGTTTATTTGTGTTTCGTGAATATGACAACGGACAAACCGCCATTTTGTGTTTTGCTTCCGAAATCGCCGTCAAAAACATTAACGTTGCTTGAGTGAGCATACGGTGATATACACAATAAATTTATAAATGACAAGCTTTTCCGTGAAGGAAATGTCGTATAAACTCATTTTATTATAAATTGTTTTTGTAAAATAAAAAGTTTTCTAGGAACGTTTTGAAGCTATATTAGAATGTAATCGAAATTGTGGGAGGGATTTAATACGCTTCAAGGAAACAGGCAATATGTGATAAATAAAAACGTTTCAAAACACACTTCATGTATGAAAACATAAATTATATATAACATACTTTTTAATTTACAAAATTTATTTTCCTTATGAAAAAACAATAAAATTAAATTGTGACATATTTAATTGTTTTTCTGGAAAATTGAATGGATCGGTCAACTAACCATCGTCAAGGCAAATATTTTCAATCTGTAAACAAATTATTTCCATTCGATAGAATGGCAAAATATGTTTGGAAAAAAGAATGAATTTATTATGTTACTTGTTCTTTGCGTCATGAAAATTTATTAAATAATATTATCGCAGCACGTGTCTTCTATGCAAAACGTTAAAAATATAAATTTTATCTGGGTGCCTACTCCTAAACCCTTTGCTTTGCCCTTTTTAAATTTGCATCCGTACAGAGGGTTGATGCAGTTAAAATTGGATGATCTGCTGTGTTTAGTGTGATTTCCCCTGTTTTGGATAATGGTCTGACATCGCAGTTTCCACTGAGGTTAACAACTTCTGCGAAGCATTGCAAGGGGCGTAAAAATTCTAAACGGGATATTAAAGGGGACCTAAACGGAACCATAGAGTTCATTTTTAAGTGGATGAGTTTCTGGTCTAAAATCTGGAGTTAATATATTAGATAGGTGAAAAATTAATGGCTTATGTGTAGTGACTACTTTAAAATGCAATAACTCACTTCAAACAAAACTTTGTAACATCCAGCAGAGTCAACACACATGTGTTAACAAGGCACAAGCATATTTATTCCGGTGGCGTAGAATTCTGGACTTCTGGAGGCGACGAACTCGTTGAAGGCAGTTTACGCATCATCGTGATAATTGAAGCCTCCCATGCAGGAAATTGACAAGGTGTTTGAAAAAATGGTAGTCAGTTGGCGAAAGATGAGTATGCTGGATGATTAAGAGTTTTGTAGCCAAGATTATTTAACTTCTGTCGGGTGACCATTGCAAACTGCGGCCGAACGTTGTCGTGAAGCAAGATGGGACCTTTCCGATTGATTAATGCTGGTCGTTGTTGTTGAAATTTCTAATGCATGCCGTCGATTTGTTGAACGTATGACCGGGCAGTAATGGTTTCACCCTGATTCAGGAAGCTGTAATGAATGAGTCCGGTTGCAGACCACCAAACAGTCACTATAGCCTTCCTTTGGTACAATTTGGACACCAATTTATTGAGGTATTCACATTTCCAATTTGCTTCAAGTGGGCGAACGACTATAGAATGGTCTACCTTAAGCTGTTCAGCAACTTCTCGCGTGGATTTACGCGGGTCGGCTTTGACTAATGTTTTTATATGGGACGGCCGCGAGCATTCACATTTTCAAGGGTGGTATTGCCGCCACGGAATTTTTCAAACCATCTGCGTGCTGTACGTTGAGAAGTTGTTCCGTCATTCCATGCTTTGATGACATTTCGAGTGAGTTCAGCAGCATTATGGCTAAGTTTGAACTCGGTCAATAAAATGATGCGTATCTCTTGTGTAGAGAGCATTTGCAAAATTGATCTAATCTTTCAGTACATATGACTTTTGATCAAGCTTTCAACATCGGCTTAAAGAGAAGAACTACAGCTTTAAAATGTGCATAGCCGAGAAATAATGTGCATCCCGACTCGCCTACATCTACAAAATACAATCTGCCATTAATTTCGCACCAGCCTAATAGTATATTTTACGTTATTTGTACCTCGTGACAGAGTTTGTTGCACTTCTTTTGTTGCCAAACTGGCCTGAATCTTTCGATAGCTAATGATAAATACGATTACAACAAAAATCATTTAATTCTAGTTTTTTTTATTCAAATATTAACAACTGAGTGTTCTATGAGATGAAACTAAAATCATTTTTATACAAGATTCAATGACGTCCTCGTGAACTAAATTCCATTTTAAAATTACCATTGATAAGATCCAAATATTTTGAAACACTTTTTTGTTGAGGGGATCCTCTTCCTGTGTCAAAGTTCTCCATTAGCAAAACAAATACAACATGTGTTCTTTCTTAAAAAATGCAGAAAAAACAATTAATGTCCCTCTTACTAATGAGCCTACATAAATTAGTAACAAAAACTCGCATCAAGCTTAATATGTTAAAATGAATAATGTATTCATGCCAAGATTTTTATAGAAATTTTCACTAGCAATCTTTAGAATATTTTATTTATCATAAAAATAACTGGATAAATAAATATTAAAGGCTATTAAAGTAATCTTGTCGATAAAATCTCTATAATAAAAAAAGAAGAGATAAAAATAAGAACTGATTTTTAATCATATACGAGTTCCTTAGTTTTATATCTATGCATCCTTGGAGTTTAAAAAAATTATTTTGATATAAAGTTTTATTACCGGCTCAGCAACATCATCTCCAGATTGTGTGGTAAATGAAAGGGAGCATTTTTTTTTTCGTATTTATGTTTTTAATTCTACGCAACTCTGCTTTGAATTCTTAAGACAAACAATGGACAGCTGAATCATTTGCGAAATAGACAATATAGAGAATTTCTCACGGAAAACTGTTTTTCGTGAACCTCTAAAGTGAGTCATGATTTACAAATAACTATTTCAAAATGATATAGTTTTGGAAATATTTCTGGAATCTTTGTAATCAATTGTTAAATTTTGAGTTCCCACATTTGAATGATCTTTATAATAAAGAAAAGATTAAATTTGCTAGGATTATAATTTACCTTGTAAAAAACCATTGTGGCATTTAAATACTTCAAAATATGTAGGCTTTACATAAACATAAACAAGTTTATTTCTATGCAAGCGACTGAAAAATAAATGTTTACTTTTCTACTTTTGAAGAGTTAATATAATAACCAGCGCTTTCTCGGGTTTCTTACTTCTTCTCGAAATCAACAAATTCCGAGTTGTTTATTTTTTTAACTTTAATTTTTTATTTAATAATAAAATTTGGTCCTTTCCATGAATTTTTATCGTCGATAAATGGGAAACGAAATTTCATCCCGTAGCAGGACATCTACCTTGTCGGTTTGTCTGTCGGCCCGTAATCCCGTCCCATTGTCTGTGTATCCACCTGGCACCTTCCCATTAAAATTAATTGTTCCAGGAAGGTGAGACGAATGATAATAGAGGAGGAGGTCTATGTGTGTGTAAAGTAAATAGCTCAGGAATACGGCGAACAATCTACCTGTTCCAATAAGAGCAAATAAAAACCTCAGGCTTTAATTTTAGCTAAATCACGAAGGTTTTTTATGTAAAGTATTGTTGACGACTTTTCCGTTTGCTTTGCTTTGTGTATGACTATAGATTTTTTTATGTTGCTAACTGTCCGCGATTCTTTAAAATTTCCCGCCAAAGGAACGATGACCTACAACAACGATAAAGAGCGGAACACGGTCGACGTTACGGGAATGAATGAATGAGGAAATTAAAACGGAAAAAATTTTAAACGAATTGTACTGGGGGGGAAAAATAACGGCAATGACGAATTAGAAGGAAAATGATGAGGAGGATGAAGATGACGGACATAATTGAAAAGGATCGGCGAAGGCGTAGTGCTTTCGTCGTTTTAGCTACAGAAAAGAGGCAAGGAAGATAAATTGTTCTGTTCGGTTTTTGTTTTTTTTTTATTTCCTCCTGAATTCTCGTCACCACTTAAATGGCAAACACATCCAGAACTATGCAAATACGGAAGCTGTGCAGGTCCATCACCTCTTCCCCGCCCTCGCTCCTCTTTTTCTTACACCATCGTCGTTAAAGCGGTAACGGATCTTTTTGAGCAATGTTTCTGGGGGAAATGGGTCAATGACACAAGCACAATGAATACTATAATATAGGAGTCCCGAAAATCCTCTTTCGAGACACTCAATATAGGCCTAGATGGAATGGGGATTATAACGCTTTATCTTCAACATCCCCATTCTGCTCAAATACTGCCCTATTTCATGAGAGTGAGGTATTTTTTTGAATTGGTGCCAACAAAATATCTATGCAAATAGAATGGATATGATATTATTAATGAAAACAATGGGGGTGGAAGAATTTTAGGTATTTGTAATAAATGTCTGAATTTATACTTTTGTAAATAATAATTAAAACAACAGGGAATAACCCACCAGATAAACCGGGGGGGGGGGGGGGGAAAAAACCCTTGTTGCCCCCCCAACAGGCCAAAACGGGGTTAATGAAAAATACCTATAAAGTGAAATAATGAACAAAATAAAATCGAGGCAAGGAACAGCCGAGTCAAATGAGAAAGAAAACATCAAAAAAATTAACAGTAAAAACAATGCAGAAGCTGAGTTCGAGAATTAATTTATGCTACAGACAATAATAATAATAATAATAATAATAATAATACTTGTCACATAGTAAGGAAATTCCTACATCCAAACATCAATACTCTTACGAGCACATAATTTTTTTCCCTTCCTTGTAATCAAGTCCCTTAGGCCCTCTCTTGGATCCGCCTCTGGGACTTGGCTTCGGACTTGATCCGAGTTTGGTTTCCCCAGACAGTAATAATAATAATATAATAACAAGGGGGAATATTGACCAGCAAGTACTGGAGGAAAAAAACCTTGTAGACCGCAGCGGACAGAGCCCAAAATCAGAGTTTTAATAATAATAATAATAATAATTTTAGGAAATTCTCACACCCAAATATTAATATTCTCACGAGTACGTAATTTTTCCCTTCCTTGCATTTGAGCTCCTTTTGACTCTTTTGGGTCCGCCTCTGGGACTTGGCTTCCGAACTTGATCAGAGTTTAGTTTTTCCAAAACAATAATAATAATTAAATTAATTGCAACAATAGCCAAAGCTTACATCTGGAATAAAAATTTTCATTTTAACCTAAGTACTGGTTTGACAACGAAATTTGAACTTCCTGAATATTTTTAATGGTGTGAAGACTGTTATGGCTATGTAAACTTCCGTAAACTATACATCCGATAAAAATTAAATTTTGCTATCAAAAAGAAATATACGAGACTTTCATTCTTAACCGATTTATTAAAACTTTTTTTACTTTTCTTTACCGAAAAAACAGTTCTAAATTTAATAATGTTGCTTTTTTTCTACGGAACTTTGTTTTGTTAAAGATTGTTATCAATGTTTTTATAAATCCTTTAGCTTGTTGAAAATATATAATTCAACGTAACTCATAATAATTTAAAATCTCTATATGTCACTGAGATTTATAATAATGAAGCTCCTCTCTAGCTATTTCCTATTTCTAATTATGTACAGTAAAGTATTTAATAAACATGGAAAAGGACAATTGACCATTTTCTCTTTCACTCTAGAAACAAACAAGAGTGCCATTTCAAAAGTTTACAATTAACCTCAAAAACAAGCTTTTTATTATTATTTTTAATATGACAAGCAAACGGTCCGTTTGTTTCCTTCTAAATAAAAGAAAGTCCTTTTCCCCTCCAGTTGGCCGCTTATTATTTCCGGGTTATTTTGCAAAGGTTGGCGAGATAAACCCGCTCAGTTAAAGGATGCGAATGAATGGGGAAACTCCTGTCATTGAAACGAAATGCAATCAGCAGATAACCGTTTGTTTTTTTTCGGTTCTTTTCTTCCTAGTGACGTCACGGGCGGGCACGTGCCTCTCGTCACAACAATGGCTGGCCTCTTCTCCGTTGTATGTAGGTCCACCGAGCGTCCCATTGGCATAGAAACCGAGAGGGGGAGGTCAATGTACGGGTTTCACAAAAGATGCGTCCCCCTTTATTCTTTCGCCGCTATTTTCATTCCTTACGGACCGATTTTTCAATTGTTCTTTTGTTTCCCGGTTGAAGGTCCCGTACGCCCCCGGGAATCGCAACCTTGCTCCGCTGAAGATCGAGGTAGCCGCTCTCCTATCTGCACCCAGAACATAGCCGCTAGCCCTGACAGCGAAATACAACTCTTTTAAATATCTCCCAATTTCATATTAAAAAAACCAAAGAGAACTATAATTGCAAGGATGCTTCCGCTAATGAAGACCTAAACTAATTTTAAGAAATTATTCCTTTGAATTTATTCTACAATAATAATAATTTTTAGTTAGTGATTTTTTTAGTTAAGTTTTGTTTATTGAATACAATTAATTTAAAATAGAAATAAAAAAGTACATAATAGTTTTAACTGAGCTCTTGGGTTATTATGTACTTTTTTATTTCTATTTTTTTAAATTGGCCCTCTCTTGGACCCGCCTTTGGGACTTGGCTTCCGAACTTGATCCTAATTTGGTTTTTCCAAAACAACAACAATAATAATAATAACCTGTCTAATCTGAATCCTCTATAATCTGAAACCTGTCCATTCTGAAGTCCCGACTAGAGGTATAGTTATGTTTCTCCTCCCTTGTGTGCTAACCAATCTATTATGGAAATATTTTTCGGTCCCGTGCAATTCCAGATTAGACAGATTTCGCTTAATAATAATTATTTATTTATTTATTAAATTCGGATAAAGATCTCTGCATGCCCAACAGAGAAAAAACTCCAACAAAGGAGCATGCCGACCAAACAAACAAGAAGCACAAACATAAAACTTAAATATTCAACTCAGAGATATTAAAAAGATACAATTTCCTAAAAAAAAAGTTTGGTATAACCAACAAACAAGTAGAATAAAGTAGAAAAAATAACTAACAAACAAATAGAATAAACTATTATTCCGATTACCTCGTTTTGGTACCAAAAAAAGAAACCTGGCCAATAAGAAATGGAGAATTCAGAAGGCCGCATAACAGCTTAGATAACCATTTAATACCAAAACTTCATGTAACATTATTTTACATTTTTTCATGAAACTTTGTATAACAATTCTTCGATAACAATTTGCGTTTTATGATAACATCGGTTACGGATTCAATGTGTTTGCCTGTGAACATCGCACGTTGTTTTGCTAAAGTATTCGTCACGGCAAAACAATTATTAGTTTTATGAAAAAATGTAACACACTTTTGGATCACCCGGTATCTTAATCAAGCTCTTTATATCTAACAGACCCAACCTACATGTTGAACATAATGATAATAATAAATTCTAAAAACAGTTAAATGGCAATTTAAAAGTCTTTAAATATTAGTTTTGAACTTGGTGGACTAGCCAGTGATGTTTTGTTATATTGGTGGAATATGTATACTGATGGTTTATTATTTATATTCAAAAATAAATGTATAAACTTTATAATGCAAGTTACAATTAATATAAGTTTTCTAAAAGTTTATTTATTCTCGTCATATCAGTTGAAGATGGGATTGATTACTTAAAGATGCAAAATGAGAAATACAATTCTGAGACTTGGCATCGAACCGGCAACCTTTGGACTTATATGCAGAGAACTGGCGTATATAAATATTCCCTGCGAACCTTTTATCACTTCCTTATTTTATGAACTGATTATACTTAACATGGCAGCTAATCCAAATTAATATTTGAAATAACGAGTTTCCAGTCAGACAGACTCTTTTTCAAAACAATAATAACAGTTCATGTCAAAGAATGACCTATAAAAAAAGATTAGGGTATAGAGTTTTGCATATTAATCATTATGTAACTTGTTATTGTGTCGGCGCAGACAACCAGCATAGATTTTTAACTGACTGGAAATTTCGCTCTTGTTTTTTTTCTCCCTTCGTATTTTTGATGTTGGTTATATAAAAACAAACGTAATTTACTCAGTATTACTTTAGAACTTTACAGAAATAAATTATAATAGAACCTTGACACCTTGACATAAAAGAAAGGATTTTCATTTGGAACTTGAATAGTTTTCAGTTAAGATTATATTTCTTGCCTTACCAATCGTCTTGTGCAGACAATTATGAAAATCATTAATTATATTAATATAGATATATGGTAATTAAATTTTTAACAATTCACAAACGGTGATGAACACTGTAATTAAAGATTAGTAAGAATACGTTTCTGAGAACAGTAAAATATTCATTTTTCCAGATTCCTAATTAAAAAAAAAAATAATAATAAAAGTAAAGTGAACTAAAAAGCATAGTGGTCATTTTTAAGCGAAAATTTTGTCTCGTTTTTGCAAAATTCGAAAACACATTCAGTTTTCAGACACAATTAATTTTTTTTTTAATTTGGGGATAGGACTGCGTACAGTTGCTATAGTGTTTCAAATTTTGCAATATATAATTCTTTAACTTTTAATTAGTAATTGTCTGGTTTCTTTTACCTTAAAAAATTAAATGGTTTGTTTCTTTGCGAGAAAGCCGCAGCATTTGTTTATTTAAACAATTCTAATAGTTAACATTGAGATAAGTTTCAAAATTAGACTTCTCATATTTTAAATATTAGAAAAATTTTAATATTTAACTGATTGACTGAATTTTGAGTTTTTGTTTCATTTTTCACCCACTTGTATTACTTGAAATATAATTTCTAAAACCTAAAAATGTATCCATTTAAAAAATATAAAGGTAGTTTTACCTTGAATAGGAACCTCTAAGGGATCCGGATGCTCTTCGGCATTGAAAAATAACCGGCTGACGTCCATGGTCAGGATCTGGTCGAGCGTGGGGGGCCCGTGGGCGAAAAACACCGCTGACAACAGCTGTCTCAAGAAAAAAGTTGGCTTGGACTGACCTAGAGTTAGTGGCTTGCTGTTAAAGAAGTTGAGGTCGAAGAATTAGGAGTGCATCGCATGTGCAGCCACAATCGGCTGAGTAAAAAGACTCTTTCTAGTAGTGAGACGGCGATGAGCCCCTCCGACTTCGGTTGAAGAAGTCCTCCTGACGGCTGCGTTTTCTTTCTTTACTTTTTAACCCCTTCTCCTCCGCGCCAGGTTGGAGAGTGACGAAGCCGAGGCTCAGGTTCCTCCTTGAAATACGCGCCTGGCCAGGTAGACGAGGAGTGGAACACTGGGAGTTGAATGACCGCAATCCGGGCTGCTGCTGCGTCATCCACTTTCCCTTCGACCGGCCAACGTCACAACGTGGAACGTTTTCTTTTCGTCTGATGGGAAGAAAAGGATATAGAGAGGGGGTGGAGAGAGAGAGAGAGAGAGAAAAAAGAAAGAAAGAGAAAGATTACGGAAGAAATCTGAGGCGAGGGTCGCTGAGGGTCACACTATCAAAAGAAAGAAAAAACCCTTACCTGAATCGTGTGCGCCGATCAATCAACCACAAGATCAGCCGACAGTAACGTTTACTCCGCTTTGTTTCTGCATTCTCTACTATTTCTTCGTTCACGGACCCTTGAGCATCGTGACAACATACTTGTTTGTCACCTATAGGCTTCGTAGCGACATTTTGTCATACACTTTCAACTAGTATTCCGAAAGGGATAGAATCACAAATAGATGATTACGATGTTGAAATCGTGAGCAGTGAGCGAGACCTCCCACTCCTATCCCGTTTTTGCTGTTTGGCTAACTGTACACCCTATTCTAAGAACAGATACATAAACTGATTTTCACTACAGTATTAAAATTTAAGATGTTATAAAATATATTTTAATAGTGAAGAATTAAATAACCCTCAACTTCAAATTAAAATAATACGACCCTAACAAACAAGCAAAGATTGAAAATAGTTTATAAAAAAATATCAAAAAAGATTTATCACAGATGTATCACAGATGTACACGCCATATCAAACATATAATTAAAATCCCATTTGTGAAATTATAAATGAATATGTTTTTGTAAAGGAAGGGGGGGGGAACCTCTAACCACAAAAAATATCCGAGATATGAAACTCATCAAAATATATTTTTTGACATTCTTCTACATTTTTGCTATAATTTTTACTATGCATCAAATTTGTAGAAGTGAAATGAAAAGACAAACATTATAGCCCCCATCTGTGAATTTATCTCTCCAGAAAGAAGCTAACATACACGCCAGTAGCGTGTTTATTTACTTTTCAATACCGTACAATTTAGTGGATACTGTAATTAAGTTTATTTTTAATATCTTTAAACATTTGTGAAACAGCTGTTTTGAACGTTAATTTTTTGAAGATTTTTTTTTTTGATTTTTGCTCGTTTGTGAAATGCGATTATTTTCATAGAGTTAGCTATTTTTTTCACTGTTAAAGTTGTTCAATCTCCTCACCATACGATTAATATCCATTATTCAGATAATTTATATTTGTTGCGCTAATTAAAATGATTAAGCATTTCCAACATAGTTTCTAATGAATGTGTACGGTTTATACAATAAGAGCGAGGTCTGTTCAAAAAATAATCGAACTTTATTAATTACGACGATCGATTGGCAGCAGTGATTCATATCCTTTCGCCTAATAGACTATTTACAAGTTTCTACATGTTGTTTAGTTTCCGAGATATTGCCATTTGAGTGCAATGTGTTTCAGTGTTTGTGGCGATTTTTGCAATGTCCGATTTACGAGAGAGCGTAATTTTGCGTGAAACTTGGGAAAACATTCACGGAATCGCAAAAAGAGACCACTGTTGTGGCAAGGCAACTCATGGTTCCTTCATCATGACAATGCGCCTGCCCACTCAGCCTTGTTAATTCGCCAGTTTTGTTCCAAAAAATCAGATGCTGTCCTCCCCCAGCCTCCCTAATCCACAGACTTAGCTTCCTGCGACGTTTTCTTGTTTCCAAAATTAAAATCAGTGCTGAAAGGACGCCGTTTCGACTCCATTGATGACATTATGAAAAATTCGTCACTGGCATTGAAGGGTATTCCAAAAGAAGCTTTTCAGGACTGCATGGTAAAGTGGGAACACCGCTGGAACAAATGTGTGAATAGAGGAGGGAAAGACCAATAAAGATGTATATTAAATAACCGAACTTTTTTTTCTTATTTTTTTGAACAAACCTCGTATAAGGGCATGAAAACTTCATCCAAGTAATGTCGTAAAGAATGCAATAGTCTTTACATTGTATGTATATGCCGTATGTATATAATATTTGATTACACATCTTGAATTATAAATGCATTCAAACTTTATAACACAGAACTCAAAATTAAACGAATAAAATCCATACATCAACTCATCACCCGCACACAAACAAACAACGGTAGTTAATTCTTGGAATTATATCGTGAAATTTATTATCTGAATTTTATTTTAATAAAATGTTAATGGTTGACTGCGCAAGGGGCTTTTAAAAAACAAAAATAAGTAGTAAAAGTAAAATTTCTTCTAAACGTGTAGATTCCAGCCTTTTCTGAAAAATTGCCTCAATAATAGGATTTGATTTTAGATCCTGAAAGTATCCTAATCCTCTTTAATGTGAATGAAATTTAGAAAGGAAACTTTTAATAATTGCTAATTCTTAAAGATTTATTTTTCCTCTGAAGAATTGAAAGAGTAATCGACTAAATCCCTTAATTCAGCCTCTTATTGCTCTAGCTCATTTAGTCTGAAGTTTTAACGAAAAGTTCTCACACATAAAAAAAATTCCTATAAAGCATTGTTCTCCAAGCTAACGATCATGGAAACCGTTATTTTTGTCCTCCTTTAAGTCCACGCGTTACTTTCTTTGTTTACAACAAAAAATAAATCTTGATTTGAAATAGGTGCCAATATTACAAAGACTACGCCTTTACTATGATTTATTATAACCGTAAACCTTAAAACGATTATGAAGGCTTACCTCTAGCAATAAACGCACGAAAGTGTTAATTTTCTTATCATACTTATTGAAATCCTATTAAAGAAATTTAAAATAGGGAATATTTACTGTAAGAAAGAATTTGAATTGAAAAATGGTTTATGTTGAAAATGTTTTCAGTGCTTCAAAATATCGTCGATGATGGATGCTGAATTAAAATGAAAATGCTATAGAGAATAAATCATTTTTTGTAGTTTCTTTATAGTGAAGAAAAGTTTAACAAATAATCTAAGAAATTCGAATCAGAAATACTAATAGGCGATTAACAAATAACAATAGATTTTTATACATTGTGAAATGACAAGGAATGAAGTTCTATACGTTTCAATGCAGATTTTTCAATTTAAAACTTGAGCATTTTAAATTTGTCAACATTACAGCCTTTAAATTGTTAGATCTTTAAAATTCATTGACATGCAACTGTTTATATTATGTATAATTGCTACTGAAACTGCAAATCAGCGCATTATGAATAATTCAATATATTTTTGCCTGTGTGCTGCTCAACGAAAAAAAAAAACTGCCCAATTACACTTTCAATTTTTAATTCAAAAATGAAAAGGAAATTTAATGGACAAGCCCAGTTTATCTTTCTCTGAAAGATCTTTTTTAAAAATACCTCCTGTTCGTCTAACTACTGAGACGCAAGAAAATAAGATGCTCTCGAATGAGTGTATGTTCTAAAAAAACACCCGAAATGGAGCCGCTTGCGGGCACTTCAAAAAATTAGGAACTTTCAAAACAACACGAAATATGTCAGTTATTTATGTCAGTTAACGAATTAGATATTTATTGTTATTTATGGATAAATTTTTATACTTTTACAATAGGGGCAGAACAAAAAAACCCCGGGAAAATTTTATCTTCCATTAAAAAAAAAATTAACAATATTTCCTAATGACGCTATGTGTTTTGATGTCTTATTGATGATCTTTGGTTTGGTTTCCCGTGAGAAAAGCGCTACCCAAGAAGCTTCCTTAGCAACGGCCAATGCGGGCTTCCTCACTTCAGAAGTAATTAGAGAGGAAGGAGTTTTTCTGTCAAAAAATAAAAGAAAGGAAGTAGAAGCAATGTGAATAACTTTGAAGCGGTTGAAGATCTAAATAGAGTCGGACTGAGTTGACTCAACAGGAAAGTTTAAAAAACATTCGGCACTCATGCTTTCAAATTCAATTTTCTTAATGGATCTATTCAAGTAGCATAAATCTAGGCCAAGGATACACCTGAACTATTTTCTATTTTTCACAATGCTCACCCTAATTAAGTTCGATCCTAATTATCGCCAAAATGCCAGCTTTAAGTCATTTTTCATGTTGTGATTAAAATTCGCCGCTCAGTTGTGCCGATTCACCAAACGGGGATCAATAGTCTCAGGCGAGCTCCAGGTAAACACTTAACAAGCGAGTTTTCTAATGCAATTCTCTCCTTCTCCTTTTTGTCCTCCTCCTCCTCCTATTTTGTGTCCTATTTCTTCTCTCACCTTTCTACATTATAGGCTCCTATGAAAGTAATGCCATCCAGTGTTTTGCGTTTTTTCCGGTTTGCTCACAGCGGGGCGATAAAAGAAATCCTGTTAAAGTAGTTAATATGCAAAGTGAAGTTGTAAAAGTGATATATCGCTCGGCCAAAAGTAAGCCATCGCTTTCAATAAAACAGTAGGAGTGGATGTAACGCTCGAACGGTGGAATGAAGGAAGGAAGGAAAAATCAAAAAGTTGGAATAGATTTAAGTCTAAATGATTCCAAAGGTATTCTGATTTTTATGATTTTTCTCGTCAGAGTTTCTCTCATTAAGTTATGGAGAGAGACAAAAAGAAATTTTGAATGAAATAAACGCTCTTCCATTGTAATCGATATTTATTCTCATTATTTTTCCCCTCAAGCACTTCTTCACTAACTGGAATGCACGCTCACAGCGGTTAAATCATAAAATAATAAATGGGTGTGCCTGAGCTCTTCAAATTAAGAAAACACACAAATTTTTCACTGTTTACGGAATGTTCTAATTTCGCTTAGGCGTCTTTTTTCTTTAAAACACGGCTTCACGTAGCAAATATGTATATTTATACGCTATCATAAAGAGGGGTCCAAAACAATGTGAACACAATAAGTAAAAGGAGGGAGCCTGAGATATACATCCCACAAAGAATGCAGCATGCATGATATAAAGGGGTTGGACAAAGTAATATAAACACCTTTGATTTTAGACATTCGGTCGAATATCTAGAAACATAAGAATTATCCTGAAACTTCAGGGATGTAAAGAGCATTTTACACGTCATATACAGGGTGAAAATTAATTCCACTGCCAAACTTGGAGAGGTAGTAGAGATAGTGGAAACAAACAGATTTCTTTATACCAGTTTTGCGAGAAAAATTTATTTACCTACACAGAACAGTTACAGCAGTTGTTCAAAGTGTTTGTGTCGTTCCACACATGGCGGTTGAGGCAATTGAAGAGACCATCCTTGGTGAACTGTGCTTCATCAGAAAACAAAACAAGTTCACCAAACGCGGGATTGACGGCAACATTCCGAAGATATCACTCGGAAAAGTCCACACATAGTTGGTAGTCGTTGGGTCGCAAAGCCTGCACAGTCTGTTCGTGGTGTGGATGTTACCCATTGTCATGCATGACGTTCCAGACAATTGTTTGACTGGTCCTCACAGCATGTGCGACTACACGGGCGCTTGTTGAGGGATCCTCTGCAAACCGTTGCGGTATCTCCTCTTTTACACGTCCTGTTCTCCCATGTCTTGGAGTTCTGCTGTAACTGTTCTGCATTGGTAAAAAATATTTTTTCGCCAAACTGGTATAAAGAAAAGTTGTTTGTTTCGACTATCCCTACTACCTCTCCAAGTTTGGCAGTGGAATTAATTTCCACCCTGTAGATCAGCGTAGGTTTTCTCCCGAAGGCAAATAAGGGACCAGCAAAAAATTGAACAAAAAAAATAATGTTTTAGATCATCCTGTAAAAAATAATGCTTGAAATGCGTTGTAGCCATAGCATATAATTATGAGACTTCTTTTACTTATCTATGTTCATGAGTATGAGAATCGCGCGTATATTCATTGAGATATAAAGGTTTCTTTAAAATAAATCGAAGTTTTTTTTATTTATAACACCCAATGCAATGCCATTTTCAGGGACCTTGACAAACTACAGTGGAGACAACACGCATTTCAAGCATTATATTTAACTGGATGCCAAACAGTTCAGTTTGTTGCTGGTCCCTATTTGCTAAGCAGCCATCAACACATCTTGCCAAATTAGGAGCTTAGGTTAGGTTAAGTATTCGGCAGATTAAAAGTTTTCTTTGTGGGATGTAATTTTCATTCACTTATTGTAAGTACCCGCAGTATTTTGTTGAATTGCAATGTATACGCAATTCAAAAAAAAACCTGTTAAAATTTGTAATATTAAATTTATACAGACATCAATAGATGAATATAAATTTGCTCTGATTTTTATAAATACAACAGGTACTTAGAGCGGTTACCATAAGCGTCAAGACACTCCAATAACAGCAAACTACTTACCATCCTTGCAAATTCTCTTGCGAGGTACATAGATGTAATCTTCCATGTCTAAGTAGCCGTGTGACATTCATCGATAGGGGTTGTCGTCATTCAGTGCATATTATAATCTTGGGAGGCAAACTTTTCATTTTACTTTTATGGAGAAAGTATAGATAACATTTACTAAAATGTGTATACATTTCTTGGGCTCCTGTGTATGGGTTATTGCTATTTTATAGTCACCTTACTTACTTTTCAAACCCGCTTATCCGTTAGGGTCGCGGGGGCAGCAGCCCTATGGAGGATCTCCAGCGATCGCGATCTTCCGCCATCAGGCGCATGTCCTCCCTGGTAATATCCAAGCGACTCGAACCCAGATTCTCCATGTAGTCTAGCCACCTAGTTCTAGGCCGACCCCTTGGTCTCTTACCCACCGGCTTGGAAAATAACAACTGCCTAGGAAGACTAGTTTGCGGCATCCGTATGACGTGGCCATACCAGCGCAACTGAGATCTCTCAATGCGGAGAAGTAGCGGCTCAACACCTAAAGATTCCCTTATTGTGCTGCTGTACACTCTGTCTAGTAGGGTAACACCTGCCACACCTCTCAGAAATCTCATTTCGGCCGCTTGTACTCGCGATCGCACTCTTTCGGTCATTACCCAAGCCTCATGACCATAGGTGAGAATGGGGACAAAGATAGATTTGAAGACGGAGAGCTTGGCTTTGTTCCCCAGCTCGCGTTTCGTTACCACGGATCGCCACAGTCCACGTCTTACACAGCTTGCTGCACCGATCCGAGCATCCAATTCTTTCTCCTGCCGTCCATTACTCGTGAATGCAATCCCGAGATACTTGAATTTCTCCACCTGTCTCAATGAGGCTCCCCTAACATGGAGAGCGCACTGAGCAGGCTGTCTTGAAAGGACCAGAACCTCGGTTTTAGCCACACTGATCTTCATCCCAGCTTAGGTATAGTCACCTCTTTCGTTAAAAAAGTATAGTATAACTAGCAGAGGCACCCGGCGTTGCCCGAGATAATTACAGTTGTAGGTTAAACAGAACAACCTCATGAAGTTAAGTAATAAATTTGTTTTCAGTAATTCTACAATTTCCGTCTACAGACGAAGCAGTTGTTCAGATGTTTCCGATGCCCTGATAATTTTTTGTCATCTCTGCCCAATACTCATTCATTTCTTCGCTGGCATTTCGATAGATATGAATTATTGTTATAATCCTTCGAAAGATTATTATAGGACATAATACCATATGGTTGTTGGTTTGAAGAGTTGAATTCATGAATGCTTTGTTATTGTTTATGTGGTCAACTGTAGCTCGAACGAAGGGACTGCGTCCTCTGTCATCTTTCACTCTTTCTCAATTGTATGCTAACTCTCCATTATCTCCAGTTACTGATCATTATTAAATATTTCCAAGAAAATGTTAACTTCTAAGAAACGCCCGAGCAACAGGAATTTTACGTATTGTTACAAATTCAATTTTGTTTTATAATTCTCAGAAGTGGGATGGGACCATCATTCTTAATGAACCTACTTATATTGCACACTTTGCCCGGGACTTTACTTACCCTCTTGTTGTTCTATCTCAGATTAAAATGTTATCCATCTTCAACCCTGGGAAGTATCATTTGATACTTTAGACCTATCTTTTAAAATTTCCCTTGCTCTTGACGTAGAAGCTCTTATACCCTCCTGCTCTAGCGGAACTTTCGTTGTTCAGATATTTCCAATGCCCGGATAGCTTTTTATCTTTCTGTTACAAATTTCACTGATCAATACTCGTTCTTTCTCTTTTTTTGCCAAACACACAAATTTTCGCTAGTCGTCTGGACGTCTGTAGGGAGCTCAAGGGAGATCCGTGTGATTCCTTAGCCTCCTCAATAAACACTGCCTTATCTATGCCCTGTCATTGCATAATCATATTTATGCTCGTTGTTAATAATTCGTTGCCCCCCTCCCTAAAAGAGGTTAATATGTTTAATAATTATGTAGTGCCACACCAGTAAATGTGTTATGTTTGCAGTGCCACACCAGTTAATATGTTAAGTATATAGTGCAACACCAGTTAATGTGTTTACAAACTTTCAACCCTCCTTTAGGGGTTGAATTTCGAAAAACCCCTTCTTAGTGCTCACTTACATTTTGTAAATAACCTCTGTACAAAATTTCAAGTTTCTTGGCCTTATGGTTGGGCTGTGCGTTGATCACTCACTCAGTCAGTTTCTTCTTTTATCTACAGGGTGTATCAGGTTCGATGATCATAAAGTATCTAGCGTTGTTCTCCGCAAAATTCTAAGCATAATTTTCCTTATACATTTTTCAAAATTCTCAAAAAAAAGTTTGGCTATTATGACGTAATTCATCCATGTCGTAATGACATAATTTTTTCCTGGCTCCTGTCATGAATGTCAGAAGCCAATTTGGATAGCCTTCTGACGTCATAATAGGCTATGAGAGTAGTCATAATAGCCTTCTGACGTCATAATTCATCCATTCTTATAGCCTTCTGACCTCATAATAGCCAACTTTGGATAACAATTTCAAGCATTTTTTTTGAGAATTTTGAAAAATGAAAAGGAAAATTATGCTTAGAATTTTGCGGAGAACAACGCTAGGTACTTTACAACCATCGAACCTGATACACCCTGTATTTAGATGAAGATAGTATAATGAAAACGTTTTTAAAAACCTTATAAAAAGTATCGATATTAATGCGCAAACGCATTTTTCACTTCGGAATATTTATTCCTGTAGTCAGTATCCATATGCGTATCAAAAGCTTTCAGAAACTATTACCGTTATTATAATTTTTATTGGAAAGAATAAAAAGATTGATTTTACTGAATTTTTAAGGCAGTCTACAGAAGGTTTGTAACTGTCATGATTTTCTTGATTGGTTGGTTATATGTATTTTGGGCGCGTCTAGGTCATTTTGCGCCCTTTCACATGACTAATATCTTTACACAATCCTAAGAATTTTAGATGACGATCCATGCCCACGGCGGGATTCGAACACGCGATCCGACGAATTCGAAAACTGGTGGCTTTCTTGAACGGGCAGAATTTATTCGCCTCCTATAGTCTGTACAATAGTATTTGACGTGTTTCGTTTCAGTCTTGTATGTATAAGCAATCTTATACTTCCATTATTAAAAGATGATAGGCTGATAATTTTTGATGCATAAATATGACAGAATGCCTGTTAAGCAAAAAAATTTTTCAATAAACCAATTTTTTTCACTCAATGTGGAAAATAACGTTGCACTGTTGAAATCCACGCATTCTTCATCGATGTTTAACAAAGTGGCCAAAAAAAAAAGTTGATAAAACATTTTGCTGCAAAACATGCAAAGCGAAAGTGGTGAACTGTATATTAAAATACACAGATTGCGTTCTCGACGTGTTAAGAATTATGTCAGTGTACGACTTAAAAAATAAAATTAAGTCCAAATCAGACTCATGCACCCCTCTTTTAGAGTTATAGCTTGTTTATGTTTATACGGTGCTCGTTTATGGCAACCTATTTTGAGCCTTGTTTATCAAAACGTATAAAAAGGGAAAGTTTGTAAGATTTCTGTATTTCTGTTTACGAAGAGAAAGCCTAGTTTTAGTATCGAGCCATTGGATTTCTGTCATGGATAGGATTTGAATTTAAAAAATTGTCAAAATAATATTTGAGAGTATTTAATATATTTAAATGAATGACAAAGCTTTTGAAATTCATTTTCTGATTCAAATATGATCGAAACTGCTCCAAGAATTTTTCTTTAAAATTGAAAAAAAATTAATTTTTGATTCGTTTGAAAATATTTCTAAACCACTTTTGATTGACCTACAAATTTTAAAACTGATTAAGAAGTAAAAAAATAAATAAATAAATAAAAAAAAATGAAAATAATAAGCAACTGATGCTTTTGCGTAGTCGTTATATACGTATTTATGATTCTCATATATTATGAAATTTTAAGATATTTTTTAAAAAGTTTCTTTAATTATCAGATGCCTCAAATACAAGAAAGCACCTGAGGGGACCAATTCGCTGATTAAAACTTTTTAACTATTAAAAGAATAAGAAATAATGAATGAAAACTGGAGCTAATTCTCCAAACATCAGGTAATGATAATGGAAAAGTCTTCCCTACAACAAATTTTAATAATGGTTTATATTAGATTTCTATAATAAGGTGCTGGAAAAAAGTATACAGCCGGGATGAAAATGCAAATAAACATAGCAAGTCCATGCTGATTTTGTTGTTTTATAGACATGAATAAGATGATAAAAAACGTTGTTTCCAGGAGCATTTAACAACGAATAACGAATCAAATGCAAATTAACAGCCATTATGCCAACCTACCCTCTTGCATATTTTTTTAGTTGAAAGGATTATTTAAGGTGATGACAATATACAGCAACGTCATATGAGAGCATATACCACACTGTTTGTGCAATATAACACCAATGTACAAGATGCTAAAAGAGCATCATCTTTCAGAGTATGAAAGAGGACAAATTGTTGCTCTTAAGGGATGCGGAAAGATTGGTCTGAAATTGCGAAAGAAATTGGACGTTCCAAGTCAGCTGTTATCAAATTTGTCCAAAAGCCAGATAAACATGGGATGGCACCCAGATCTGGCAGGCCAAGTGCACATTCCGCTCACCAGACATCAAGAATAAGAAGCCTTGCTCGTCATCAGCACCTCTCTTCTTCGCAGATTGTTGCCGAACTAGACTTCTCGTGGACTAGTAGAACCGTACAAAATGTGATGCATTCTTCTCCAAATATGCATTACTCAAAAACGTGACAGCAGCTCATCGTGAAGCTGCGTGTGGCGTTTGCTAAAAAATACGTTACCTACGGTGACAAGCGGAAGACGAGAAGAAGTTCACCATGGACGGACCAGATGGGTTCAAGTACTATTGGCATGATCTTCGAGATGAAAAGAAATTCTTCTCATAGAGACAGTTTGGAGGTGGCTCAGTAATGACTTGG